>OY101447.1:48364151-48649151 GCA_956483635.1 Panzeria rudis | reverse complement strand
CCACACCTGTACTTGGGTATACGTTCTCGTAGTAAAAGTTGGGTATAAGGACTAGGGTTAATAATGTAAAGCAAAAATAATAAGAACGCCCCTATATTCCATAAGGTACCCGGGTACCTTGTATTGCTGCTGGTTGTGTTTTTTTTGCCATTCACATAATGATTAATCTGATTTAGCATAAAATGGAAAACATTTTAATATTAGGGAGAAAAGTATTGGTGTGTTTGTTCAGAACTAAAGGCAAAAGCGTTTTAAATATATGTTGGTTCTGAAGATGCTCTGTCTCCTATTATCGAATCCGAACATAGTATGTGTGTTAAGCCAAATTAAACTGACAAATCAGATTCATACACAAACAATAAATTATTGTTTTCTTCAGCTATAAAAATATCTTTGCTTATAATAAAACTCATAACCGAAAATAGGATACCATAATTATATATAATAAATTAATACATAATTCTCGCATTAGAATAACATTATTTTAATAAAAGTTCAACTCCACCATCTAAATGAGCCTTAAATTAAGCGGTTTTACCTCATCTACCATATGTCTTCTTGCTTTTTTTTCTTATACTTTTAAGTAAAATTTAATGCTCTATATAGTATACTTTTTAACCCTAAATCTGTAGTCCATTAGAATGAATTAACAAGCATGGTCTAGAATCTTTGTCACTTCAGGTCTACATTTACTTGTGATGTCGGTATTTTAAAAGTTGATGTGGCTGAGGTAATAAAGACGTTGTCTTTTACACAAGGCATGAACTTATAAAACAGAGCAACGCCATAACATAAAATAAAAAATAGAGTGGAATTTATTCGTATAAGATCACGAACTTGTGATCCGAAAATGTTGCAAATGCGGATCATTTGTAACGATTTTAACATAGGATTGTCATTACAAAAATTAATGATGTTAAGAAAATTTGATTTCTTGTATGTTTTTTTAATCACTACAAAAGAACTAATTTTGCATTACTTTTATAGAGATACAAAAACTCGCTTATATTCGGCCATGTCATAGAGCTCAATTCCGTTCGGAAATGGAATTTAACCTACCCCATTTTTGTAGCAGCTGGTGTCTAAAAAAGAAAACTGAAATACTCAAATTTGTCAGGTGTGCCCAGACTCCAGCTAGGGCTTGACATATTAGGGTGGATTCAATTCCGTTTCCGAACGGAATTGAACTCCGTGACAAGGCCGATTATATGGAAATATGTTTTTCGAAAGTGACTTTACTGCAATTGTTCAGAATTATACGTTTGTTTGCATTACTTTCAGTTATAATTTAAACGAAAAACTATTTTTCTGGCGCATTTATAAAATAACATGTAACATTTATTTCATTTGCTTAAAAAAATCTAGAAACTTTGCAATTATTTGCAAAAAGTTATTAATTATAATTATATATTTTTAATGCATCACATCACATCACAGGTAATAAGTGCACTTTTTATTTGTATGCCATTTATGAAATTTGTTGCGCTTTGCCCTATATATTTAAGGGCTATACCACAAAATCATAAAATATGTTTGAACATTCGTAATCTACACAATTTTGCCTTCTTTTTATTACATTTTTGATGGAATTTGTAACGGGATAACTAGGTAAGGATTTCCAAAAAGTCCTTTTTGAAACACGTTTTGTTTAGTAACGTCAGCATGACTTGTACACTAGAATCAATGAGAGGTTTTACAGGCCACTCCATAACTCAGTGTCAACCTATGTAGGTTCGAGCCCAGATCTCGGAGCCGGTAGTCATACTACTGAAAATATTTTTTCAAATTACTACAAATCCATTTAAAATGTCCAGAAATATTAAAAAAATTACTGTAGCCTTTCGCATTCTAATGACACATACTGGTTCAAATTCGAAATAAATTCAGTAAAATGCGACTTTTGCCCGCATAAGAAGGGTTCCGTACGAATAAACATATATCCCCTTTTGCTTTTGCAATTTTTTTCATTTTGGCAATTTTTTCCTTTTGTTTTTTGTTTCATTTCAGTTTTTTTATTTTTTAACTTTTTTTTGTTGTTTCGGCGATATTTTTTTCTTGGCGTTTTTTAATTTTTTTTTCATTTTGGTGATTGTTTTGTTTTTTTGTGATTTTTCGTTTTTTGCATTTTTTTTGTTTTTTACCGATGGGTTTTTTTTGCTTTAACATTTTTTCGCTTTTAGACTATGTTTTTTATTTTATTTAAGCTTTAGCGCTTTTTTCAGTTTTGACGCTTTTTTCGGCTTTGGGAATTTTTTCGATTTTTGGTTATTTTTTAGTTTTAGGGATTTTCTTTTTGTTAAGACTTTATTTTCGTTTTGGTATTTTTTCGGTATTCTACGATTTTTTTTTTTGTTTTTGCGCTTTTTTTTCTTTGCTCTTTTTTTCGTTTTAGTGATTCTTTCAATTTTTGGTTATTTTTTTTCGATTTTGATGATATATTTAGTTTTAGCGATTTTTTAGGTTTTAGTGCTTTTTTATTTTTGGCGACTTTTTTCGGTTTTTTGCGTTTGTTTTAGATTTTTTTAGCGATATTTTTAGTTTTGGTGATTTCTTTCGTTTTAGCGATTTTTTTATTTTAGGGCTTTTTTCCTTTCATTTTGGCGATTTTTGTTTTGAAATTTTTTTTATTTTGAATTTTTTTTTTGCTTAAACGTTTTGTTTAATTTCAACAGTCTGCCTCCTACAGTTTCCAAAATACAGGAAATTGTCTAAATTACATAGTCAAAATTACAGTAACTGATAGAACACCCTTTAATTTTTATTGTTTTAACTATCAGTGTTAATTGGTATATTCTATTTTACAGACTATCCTCAGTAAGCGAAGTCGCCTTTGGAAATACCTCAGAGAAGAAAATCTTTAATCCTGGCGAAAGGCCGGCAATGCAGGAAATGCGCAAAAGCGGAGTGGGTTTTGGAAATACCTCATATGAGAAAATGCTTCGCCCGGCCGAAGGGCAGCAGTACAGGAAACCGCCAGTAAGTGAATCCGGTTTTGGAAATACCCCAGATGACAAAATTCTTTGGGACGGTCCGAATGCCGTTAATACAGCAGAAGAGAAATTTTTTAAGAACGGCCGAAGGACGCCATAGCAGAAAGTCCTCAGTAGCCGAATACGGTGTTCTAAATACCTTTAAAGTGAAAATCATTGCAACCGGCTAATGGCCGGCAATACATTTGTGCTCAGGGGAGAACGATTTTCTCCTCTGAGGTATTTCAAAGTCCGGCTTCGCTTACTAAGCTTTTTTTAAATTGCGGGCGTCAGGCCGGCCTTAATCATTTTTCTCTTCTTAGATATCTAGAAAACCGCCTTCGCTTACTAAAGATTTTCTTGAGTAATTTCTCCTCTAAAGCATTTAGAAAACCGTCTACGCTCACTAAAGATTTTCTTGAAAAAAAAAAATTCTGGCCTTATATAATTTTTTTGGGTTTTATTTAATTTAATACCTTTTTTGTGTAGGAATTATTTCATTATGAAGTAATTTCCAGAAACTGGAACTAATTTCATTTGAGGTTTGGGAATATCTAATTTCATTTTTGGATTTATTTAATTAAATTTCGTTTGTACGTATTTCCTTTTTCGTACGTATGCCCATTTCATTCATTGGAAGTTATTTCATTGGGACTTATTTTGATGCGCGTTGTTTCATACAGCCGATCAAAATAGATTTAACCATTGGGGAGCTACGTTGCCGCAGACACACATACTCAAAAGGATGTAGCCAGGAAAGTGGTGATAACTTCAAAACGGCTGGACCGACTTTCTTCAAACATAGCTAAGATCACTCTCGATCAAGTCAGCTTTCAATAAACTTAATAAAAATCAATGCAGCCATTTCAGCTTTGCGAGGGATACAGATAACCAGATGCTCACTACAAACTTATAGCCTTTTTTTTGGTGGGGGATGAAAAATTAGATGAAATATCAAGTCCTTTTTGAACTATTTCATGAACCTTTTGTTCGATTTTCGATTTTTTACACATTTATGTTTATTGGAATGTTTAGGTTACGTGTGTTGTTAAAATTGCAAAACAAATTTTTCATATAAAATTAATAAGAATAAAAATTAAAACAAAACAAAAACAGTACTTCTTGCACTTCCTTACAATGTCATTTAGCTATGCAAAAACGTATTCCAACAAAAGTATATTCAAAAGAACGGCACTTTTGTATATATTGTTATTTTTTGAATAAATTGTATTAATTTAAGGTCAAGATTTAACAAATAAATGTGTAAAATTAAAAAAAAAAATATTTTACTCTTAACTCTGATGTGATGCAAACATTTTATTTATGCAGTTGCACTATGTCTTAGGTTGTGAATATAAATTTATTTTATAGTATAAAAATAGGTCAAATAAAAAGTTGCAAATTATTTAACTGATGTTTGTTTTGTAATATAGTCAGTCATTAGTTTATCTTACTTCTCCTTTAAAAGAAAGCAGTTAAAGCTGAAATGCGTTACTGGTTACGCGATGGAGTTTACATTTAGCACAAAAATTAAGGTAGCTTTTCAGATATAACTGTTCAATGGTAAATATTTCTAATTATGTAGCAACATAATTCATGCTAGTTTTAAGTTAAAAAATAAATAAAAATATGGTCCACCAATTATGCTTTTTGTTTAAGTGTGCTTTTGATTTAACTGCACAAAATTATTAATTTGGAACAATATTCCTTAAAATCCAATATACCATAAACTATTTGTTTTCAAAGCACTTTCTATACCTGAACTTTTAAGATAAATGCCTTAAATTTTATGCATTTCTAAACAATTTTCATACAAAAAATTGGTCCAAGCTGCACAAAATAGTTTTTTTTTGTGATTATTCATCATTTTTGACTTGTAGCACAAAAACTCGTAAAAATTTGATTGTGCAACTTAGTCAAAATTACTTTGCTAAGTAACCAGTTATATGATTTTGCAACATATTTTGATTTTAACTAGCTATATTCCTTACTTAGAACTTTTACAAATAGATGAGGTAAAATTAGAAAAACTAGCGATTTATCAATAGATTTTAGTGTCTAATTTCAAACAACAAAAGGTAAATACAATCCCATAGGATAACCTCATACATCTTGTTCGTCTACACACTACTACCATGATATTATCCGTTAATATTATTATATGCGATAAATCGTTTGTTTTTTTTTGCTCTCAAATGAATATTTTTGTTTGTCGTATATAAAAAAGATAAAAAATAGCTGCAATTACTATTTTAATACGTATCATCAAAACCATTATAACAGCCAGGTTATCCAGACAAATTCAAAGATATAAACTAGAGATGCGTATTGCTCACCCAATAAGCGTGAATCATGTATGTTCACGCATACGCACATACCTTTATACACTGCAGTATGTTATTTATTTGTTTAATGTAATAAATATGGAAGAACAATGGCTGATTAAAAAAATTAAATACTTTAATATTGCACTTTAAATACTTTTTAGATGATGTTGCAGATAAACAGTAGTGGCACGTTTTCGCGCATAGATACATATATACACACAGACAAATTTCCATGTAAAATCATCGAAAACCAGGTTAATTTAAAATTTTTCGTCAGTGATTTTGCTTCATAGACTTCAATTTAATTCATCATGATTTCCTTTAATTTTGAAGGAAATTTTATATTTCATGTTGATTTGATATTGCAGTACAGTTAAATCAAAATGAAGTTGATACTGAAATAATACGAAAAATCATGTTTAATCAAAGTTATTTCGTCTTGAAACAATGTGAATTTGATATTGTTACAACACGAAGAATCATGTTGAATCAAGGCTATTTCAAGTTTAAACAACGTTAATTTAATATTTAAACAACACTTAGAATCATGTTGAATTATAGTTATATCAAGTTGAAACCACATGACTTTAATGTAGCTATTCTATTAATTATTTTACTTACGTAATAGGCATTAGGAAACTTTGTGTTGTAGCTGACTGCGCCAGCCAAGATTTGAATTCGTACCACCTGCATGATAGTCCACGCGCTAACCACTGCAGCCACAACAGCTTCAAACTTTGCTTTACCTATACACTAAATAAATACCATCGCATGTAAAACGAATTTAATAGCGATTTTCACTCTTTGTGTTAAGGTTATAACTCAGTTATATTTACTAAGATTTATCACTAGAAAGCGTGAGTCTATTTTACGTTTGCATCAGAAATTAATAGGTCAGCTGTTTTTTGTTTGGTTTTTCGTCAATGTTTTGTCCTGGTAAATTTAACACGCGTGTTTACTACTGCTTTTTGTGTTGTTTTTTAACCAAAGCGCGGTAAACTAAATTTCGGTATTTTTTGTTGTTGTCTGTGGTAAATACTAGTACTTTAACTACATCTACTACATTAATAAGATCTACAAGGGTACTTTATCATCAAGAGTGAAAACCGCTAATGTTACTTCAGCATGATTTAAATGACTATTTAACATACAACTTATTTGAAATTAAAGTTATAGTCATGTTCATTTAAAATGAAATGTAACGTTTATTACAAAATTTTTTTTCAACAGTGAAAAATGTAAAATCAAAGAGATTTAAGGTTAGATTAATAATTTTTAATTTAAACTTAATATGAAACAATGGTAATTTCAAGCCAGCAGTAGTACATTTTTGCTAGTTATTCGTTTTTTGTTGTCTACATAACCGACACATGTGAGAACAAACAACAACAATTCACACAACTAAGCAGAACAGTAAATTGTAGTAATGAACAAAGCAAATAAACACTAACACACTTAAACAATAAATTATTTCATGTAAATTTAATATAATCTCAAATCACAATTGCGTCATGTTGATTTTACATTCCATTTTTTTCTGTGTGTATTTATTTGTTTATGTATTTTTAGACCTTAACATTTTTTTTTGCCGCATAATATAATACTTTTAATATTTTGTACATAACGCCGCCATTTAAAGTCCAATATCATCATACTGCATATCGTTGTTTATGGCCTGATAGTGGCTTAATTTTTTCCAATGCTGGCTTCGTAAATTGGCATCAAGTTCTGGGCGCCATATATGGTAAAATTTTTGCATTACATACATAGTTTAAGAAGGCTTTTACTACCACGTACAAACATTTTACATTAGGAGGGAAGGCTCCGAAAAGTCATAAGTGGCGCTCAGACCTTGATGTCGGATTCAAAAGTCACCAGAGGTAAAGATTAATATTCAGGGTTTAAATAACGCTATGTGATTTGATGAGATCGGACTTTGAATGGCGGCGCCTTATGCAAAAAATTAAAAGTTCTGTATTTTGGAGCGTGGCAAAAAGAACAATTTTAAGTTGTAGAAACGTCATTGATATACCTTCCTTCCATTCAAAATTAGAGGGCGACTTTTGGATTTTGTTTTTTTTTGTTTTTTCTTTTTCGCATACATTGGGTGGTATGAATGAAAATAATTATTTGCTTTTTACTTAAAAATTTGTTTTAAAGCCCAAAATTCTTAGTTTTACATTCAATAATTTACAGAATTTTCTGTTTTAAAACAAATTTTTAAGTAAAAACCAAATACTTTTTTTATTCATACTACCCATTGACTGGGTATGTGAAAAAGGAAAAATATGCGTAATTTTGGGGGCATGGATAAAAGTTAGTATGTTAAAAGCAATATATATAGAAAGTCTTAGAATTACTTTCTTGTCACGTTCAAAAAATTTCACATTAGGTGGGAAGGATCCGAGATGGCATAATTGGCGCCCAGAAAATTATGTCAAATCAAAAAGCCACCAGAGGCAAAAACTATGCCACAGTCAAGCAATAAACAACGATATACGATAAGTTGAGATCGGACTTCAAATGGTGGCGCTTGGAAAAAACAAAAATAGCTACATATTGGGGCGTGACAAAAAGTTTAGAAAAGTCATAGACATATCTGTCATTCTAGGTGGTTACTGCATAACCTTTTTTGTATGGTGACAAACGCGTTCTAATATACAGTATAATTTTGATAATATGATAACTGTATAACGTGAAGATCGAACTTTTAATATTTAAAAGTACGATTTTAATATATTAATTTTCTACACCTGTAGTTTTTTATTTTTGCAAATATTTTTGGTTTTAATTAGTTCACGTTATAGCGAATGAACTATATGTATACCCAGGTAACATTTTTAGCCAACATGTCTAACGTCTGAAAAAAAACTGCGACTTTACCAGACACTCAACTGAGTTGGCAGAAATTACCTTATGCATTTAGCAGAGTAGTAGGTAGAATTTTGTTACAACGTTTCCGTATATTTTCTGATATATTACACCGTTCTACACTCTTTTGTATACATGAAGAGGACCTATATATTCTGAATCTACGTCGAAAAATAGAATACCCTTGTCTCCAAGTTTTTCTAGATCAATTCGTATTTTTTATGATATTTTGTACAAAAAAAAATAACATTCATAACAACGCTTATGTGTTATGAACATGTGAACAAGCTGTACTGACATGACATAAGACGGAGGATATTGCTGACTCACTCTTGACAGCCCAGTAAACAAAAGAGAAATAAGAAAGTATTGGTGTTCCCTCTTCCCAGGAAACAATTTTGGCCGACATGTCTAACGTCGGAAAAAATCTGAGACTTTGCCAGATAATCAGTTGTCTAAAATTCCCTCAGACATTTGGCGGAGCAGTAGGCAGTTTTCTGATACGACGTTTCTGCGCATTGTCGGAAATATCATCCAATTAATATCAGAATAGTCTGCACATCATCCGAAGGCAATTTAATTTCCTTTAAGACATTTAACAGAGTAGTCTGCACATTTTCTGATCTACGTCTTACGACTTTTAGCAGTCACTTCTGCACATTGTCTGATTTTAGTTTTCGTAACAATTCTCATTTATCTCTTTTGAGTTTATATGCACAAATATTTGAGTTTTTAAACTTATAAAATATGGTTAAATGTTTTCTAATGAGCTGCCATAACCAGCAAAACAATGCATAAAGAATTTAAGACGACATCTAAATGTCAAATGTACGTCAGAATGTAAAAAGTATCAGTTAAATCGGAACGCTTTCTGATATTTTGTCAGAAATTTTTCCGACATTGTTCAACATGTCGAAAATTTCTTTAGAGTTTTCCTCGAAAATTCGTCAGAATTCGTACAGTGTTCTCTTAGACATTTCGGCATAGTTTTTGGAGTTTCCTCAGACAAAGACGTTAGGTTTCTTGTCAAACACTCATATGATTTACGGTACTTTTTCTGACCGACATCGGATACGAATTTGGCATCTTGTGCAGACTTTCTACCAACTTCGGACCGAAATCGGCAAACCAAGAGATGGCTACCAAGAGATGGGAGTCAACATGTCACATAAGATACACTTCCTCCACTACCATTTGGATTTTTTTCCATCAAACCTAGGAAGCTTTAGTGATGAAAATTGAGAATGCTTTCACGAAGAATTAGCAGATATGGAATCTAGGTATAAAGGAAAACAAATAAGACACATGTTGTCAGAGTACTGTTGGTTGCTTTGTCGCAAAACAAATACGGACTCATATAAACGCCAAAATAAGCGTCCAAAATACCTTAATACTTAAACTTTATCTTAATAATTTAATTAATTTTTTGCAAAGGAAAACTTTTTTATGATTTCTTATGTACATAATTCAGCATTAGAAGATGTTTCAATAAATTTGTTATTACTCAAAAGAAAAGTATTTTTTTATCTATGTATTCGTCTTTATAGCATCATACAAGTTGATATCCGATAATCCTGCCATGTAAGGGATTTTGATAAAGATGATAAAAAAGTTTATCATGTGGAATACGGGTGTTATGATAATTTTTTTTTTTAATATAAATTTGCATTTTTTGCAAATATACGAATTAATCTAGAAAAAGTGGAATACACGTGTATTTTATTTTTTGCTCCTCTTTCAGAATATAAAAATTTTTTCCATGTGTACAACCAAAAGTAAAATTTTGTAGAACGGTGTTATCCGATTAATATCAGACTAGTCTGTTCATTCTTCGACGACATTTTATTTTCCTTTAATACATTTCATAGGGAAGTCTGAAAAGTTTCTGATCTACATCTTACGACTTTTAGCTGTCACTTTTGCACATTGTCTAATTTTAGTTTTCGTAATAATTCTCATTTATCTCTGGAGAGTATGTGGACAAATATTTGACACTTTAAACTTATAAAATACGGATAAATGTTTTCTGATGAGCTGCCGTAAGCAGTTGTATAATCCGACTTTTTTCAAATATTATTAGGACAAGATGTCAACAGCTTCAGATAAATAGGAAAATTTTCTGGTGTTTTGTCAGACATATTTTCCAAATTGCCTTTAGAATTATCCTAATATAGAATTGTAGAATTTCCTCAGCCAAAGAGGACCGATTTCTTGCCAGCCAATCCTATGATTTTCGGTACGATTTCTAACCGCATGCGGATATGAATTTGGCATCTTGTGAAGACTTTCTGACCGACTTCGCACCGATATCGGCAAAAAATGTATAAAATACAATATTACGACATCCCGCGCATAAAATTGAAATTTTCTGCGTATGTGTCGCCAATGACGTCACTAACTGTGTTCTCATTTGTTAATGATTTTCAGCTGTTGCAGGGCTGTCACAAAATTGCATACATTGTTTTCAATAAAATTATATTGGCAACCTTGTGGGAAATCATGCGCATGTCGTAATCTTGTATTCTATTATTCTTGGAATATATCAACATATGTATGTACGTAGGAAAATGAAACAATACAAAAAAGTATTCTCTAGTTTTATAATATATTCATAATATTGCTTAAGGACTTTTCAGACTATAATACAAGTATTAATACATTTGAATAAAATGCCTTCCTGATCTAATTATTGTTTGTTTTTACATTTGTGTGAGTTTTGTACGCATATGTGCCCAGCAAACATTGTATTCCCATTTTGTTCCGAAGTAGGCCAGAAAGGCTGAACAATATGCCGAACTCGTATCTGAAATCGGTCAAAAAACGTACTGAAAATCATCTGAGGGTTTGACAAGAACTTGGACCTTTTTGTCTAAGATAATTCTAAAAATTATGCCGAAATGTCTAAGAGAACTCTGTACGAATTTTGAAAAAATTTCCCAGGGAAATTCTAAAAGCATTTTCGAGATGTCTGAGAAACATAGGAAAAATTTCTGACAAAACGTCAGAAAATTTTCAGACTTACTTCTGCACCCTGTCGTATTAATGTTGGAGAAAAAACAGAGCTAAAATTAGAAATTTATCAGAAATGTCGCTTAAAATCTCCTTGCGTAGTTTTGCATCATGGCAGCTCATCAGAAAACATTTACCTATATTTTATAAGTTTAAAAACTCAAATATTTGTGCACATACTTTCAAGAGATATATAAGAAATATTATGAGATCTAAGATCAGACAATGTTCAGAAGTGACTGTTAAAAGTCGTAAGATGTAGATATATATATATATATATATATATATATATATATATATATATATATATATATATATATATATATATATATATATATATATATATATATATATATATATATATATATATATATATATATATATATTGCTAAATATTTTAAAGAAAATTAAATTGCCTTCGGATAATGTGCAGACTATTCTGATATTGATTGAATAATATTTCAAAAAATTTGCAGAAACGTTATACCAGAAAACTGCCCACTAATCTGCCAAATGTTCAAGATAACTTAAAAGACCCCAGTTGATTGTCTGGTAAAGTCTTCGATTTTTTCTGACCTTAGATATGTCGGCAAAAAAAGTTTCCTGGGAATTCGCATCTATCTCTTGAGAGAATGTGCACAAATATTTAAGTCTTTTAACTTATATATTAAGGGAAAATATTTTCCGGTGAGCTGCCCATAAGCAGCAGGAGAATGCATGGAGAATTTGACAGGTTGTAAAAATGTAAACCTTTTGTCATTTTTTGTCACACGTGCTTCCGACATTGTTCAGACATGTCGAAAATTCCTGTAGGATTTCTCCAGAAAATTCATGAGAATTCGTACAGTATTCTCTTAGAAATTTCGTCTAAGTTTTTAGAATTTCCCAAGACAAAGAGGTTCGGTTTCTTGTTAACCACTCTTATGATTTTCGGTACGTTTACTGACTGACTTTGATTACGAATTCGATATCTTGTCCGAAATTGGAAAAAAATTGTTTTCTGGGTATATGAACGTAGATCATAAAGGTTAAGGAGCAGGTACACATGCATGTAAGTATATTGATGCAGTATCATATATAATATTGCTTAATAAAAAAGCCATAACCATTAAAAAATAAAGATATGTATAAAACAAAGCATGTTACAAATAAATCATTTAATGGTCCGGAACATATCCCATAAAAAACACAGTATTTATATAAATAAGTGTTTGGTTATGATACCTTAATATTATATAGACGTCACATAAAAGGATATAAATTTCAAGGTACATTTAACATGTGGAAATAATCAATAAGAATTTGGTAATGTATTTTGATATACATGACATATTCAAGTAATTTTTATTATTATTGAAATGAAAAAATTAATGGTATATGTTGCTGTTTTTTAAGATAATACTTATATATGTATATACAGCAATAGCAATATCACAGCATTAGCGACTATTTTTTCAATGACACTATTTCGTTAAGCGAATTTAATATAACACCGTCAACAAATAGGGAGAACCCTTCAATTGCAAGAATTATTTATTTGTGTTAACAAGAAGTGCACAAGTAGTTAAGAAAAATTCAAAAACTATAATTGAATTAAATAATTATCAAATACATTTTATTATTAATTTAGTACAAATATGCCATAAAAAGCATTTTTCACTTAACAGCAGTGTAATTAAATAAATATCTTAAAAAATTTTCATTTCTTGGAGAAATATGCTGACGCATCCACTAGTGACGACTGGTTTGAAAATTGTATAGAACCATCAGTCACAACTATCACTATGATTAATGTTTAGACATAGTATGATTGAGTCTACTAATATAATGCGCTATCATGTAAACATATCGAGATTCATATATATATCAATAGTTTTTCAAGCATGATTCATAGTCTAAAAATCTTAAAAATATCGATTTGAATACTGTCGATACTTTTTTTGTAAAATATCGATATGTGTTTTTGTATCGAACGAATATGAGGGTGCAATTCAATACTATTCTCAATCATTATGGAACATATTGTAGAATGCAGAAAAATTTATTTTTTGTTGCATTATTCTTCAATAACTGCTCTCCTATTTTTTTCAATAGCATTTACTTTGCAATATACCAACATATTTTTTTTATTTATTTTTTAATTTTCTTTTTAAAGATAAGTAACACAGTTAGGCACTTAGTGCCTACCAATTACTTAATTAATTAATGTGTTACCTTCTTTGGGAAAGGAATCGGATAGAATGAGATGGAGGTGGAGCGCTTAATTGTTTTATAACTCTCCTATTGCACGTTATGATAATGTAACAGCTATAATTGAAGCGCCTCTGGTGTTAAATCGACACATTAACTTTCGTAAGCTTTTATTTGTAGCCATTTTATTAAGTCCTTGTCCATACCAGTCAACTGTTGCTGCGCAACTGTTGAGGGTATGGAAGAGAGTGGTGCAAAGATTGGGAAGAGGTACACTGCTTCGTGTACATGCAACTTTCTTTTGTTTTGCTCTTTGTGATATTAAGATACAATAAAACCTTTGTAAAAAACCAAAAAGTATACCACAAGAATTTCATTGTATGGGCACGAATACAGCTTCAAAAGACAATTTAAGAAAGTTGCAGAAGCAAAAGTTGACAAATTGTTTTATATCGCCGACAATTTTGCTAACATTACCGACGAAGCAGGGCGCTGTGATGTACATTAGCATAGAACAATATCAATCGCTGCAAGCAGTGCATAGTGACCACTGCTATGCCTTTATCACTTAAACTGTCAAACAAAAACTAACACAACACTACACTAATGTACGTCAGAAATTTTTATGATGTTGATAATGACTTGCCTGGCACAGGAATCGAACTCGGCATCATTGCTTTCTAATTAATGCGCTAACTACTTCAGCCAACAGCACCCCCAATAGTATATATCGTCGTTGCTCTGACGTAATCAGCTATGTTACAATTTTCGTAATATTTTTATTGCACTATTCTTAACATTTTTTGAAATACCTCTGTGTTTAAGGATATCTGGATGGGTTTAGAAGTTAACAAAAGTAGCTATATGAAAGCCATATATAGAATGTTCCTACAAAGGAGTTATGTGTATAAATTCACACAAGAAAAACTGTATTTCTGATGATATTTAAAATATTTATAATATTCTATAAATCAAAACAGCTATGCGCTAAGAAATATTCTAAATCAAAAAATTGTCTTAATAAAAATGCTTTAGAAAAAATTGTTATGTGTAGTCTTTCGAATAATTTTATTATAAATTCCCAATGTTCAATTTTATCTTCTGTTTTTGCAAAAAAATATCGCAAGGCTATCATACAAATTGTTTCTCTTCCTCTTCTGAAAACATTGTAGAAACACATAGCTGATTTTGTCAGAGCAACGACGATATAATATATGTCTATACTATATATTTGATTTCTCGAAAATGGCTCTAACGGTATCAATGAGATTCAACTGTCGTACTGCTTTGGATTATTCCTTTTTTCTAGATTAAAAATAACTACAAATAAGCTTAACAAATTTAAATTAATATAAAATACCATTTTATTGGATGCCACGCTGCGGGTAATGTTGTACCAACTGTCTTGAACGTACTTGTCCTATGACTGGTAAAAATGGGAATGTCACGAAATGTTCCCGAGTTGTGACCGGTGAAAAGAATTATATCACCACATAGCACAAAACTAGAACAAACATTTTAGCAAAATACATTCATTGTACAAGCAAATTTTTTTTAAATTAAAAATATATGTTTAAAGTACAGTAATTTAACTAGTATTAAAGAAGCCATCATACAACAAGTAGCTTAAGTATGGGTCTAGAACCTGTCACTGAGTATCTTAATTATATCAATTGACCCCATACAATGACAATGCCATGTAAAAGTTACCGGTCTCTTTCATATAAAGTTCCGGAACTAGAACCGGTTGCTAGTCCTTGGGAGCAAGTTACGTGACCTGCCTTGTGAGAGGTTCCTTTTCCTCTAGGGAACTTATCGGATTCTAATACTGTAATTCATAAAATACTGTATATTGTTGTATGTATTAGAAATTCAATAATATAATACTATTACTACTAAACTATAGTCCCAGAAGGCGTAATACAATTTAAATTAAGATTTCTAATATACATAATTTTTATTCTTATTAAATGGTTTTTATTTATGTTTTTATGCTAAAATCACATTATTTGACCTCCTGTGTTATCATTTATAATTAGCCGCTACTTATACGAATAATAATTCCAACTAAATAGGAATAAAATAATTTATTTATTTACGATTGAACATAGACGGATACGTTTTTATAAAGGCAATGATATATAGATTTTTTACGAAATAAATAATTTATACGGGAAATTTTTTAAAAAGCATCAGAATGGGGGGGGGGGGGGGCGCGGGTACAAACACTCAGAGAATAGGAATGTGAATAGCCCCATAGCAAGGTTCAAACGATTGTGTACTGTAGATGGCAGCTCAAATTTTTACGTGTATCGGCTTTTTGCAAGTTGACATTTGGGATTAATTTTAGGAGGAGTTTAATTCCCCTCTTTTGCAAATAGTTATTGTGACTGGCATAGGCACACATGTTCTACCGATTACGGTAGAACATGTGTTCAGTACATTTATGTAAAACATCAGTAAAAAAAAAAATTGTGAATATTTTCACTCTTAGTAAAAAACTACACATCTAAACTTAAATATCTACATGTTTTATTTCAAATAGTAGCTTTTTGCTTTATAATGCTTTTGAAGTCCACGCTTTGGATTTGCCCGTTTTATAATTTTAGTTACTGTGCATTTATACCATATCAATATTATGTCATCAATGTGGTGGAATGTGTCAGCAATATTGAATTTGAAATATTGCTATTATTAATAAGTTTTGCATTTTTCTATATGCCTTCTGGTATACACATACATATTGAAGTACATAATGTATAATTAAGCAAAAGATTTTTTATCTGTGGAACATATTCATACACACAGAAAAAACACAAATGTAAAATCTATCTGTAGCAATGTTGATTGGATATTATATTAAATTGATGAGAAATAATTTGTTGTTTAAAAGTGTTTATTTGCTTTGCTCATATCCAAAACTTTTTTTTGCGACATGTGTAATGTCCAAAAAAATCTGAGATTTTACCAGAAAATCCATCGAGTTTTCTAAAAGATCTGCCGACATATGGCAGAGTAGTTGGAAATATTATTCGATTATGATCAGGCTAGACTGCTCATTATCAGAAGGCAATTAAATATCCGTTAAAACATTTAACAGAATATTCTGCACATTTTCTGATCTACGTCCTACGACTTTTAGCAGTTACTTCAGCACCTTGTCTGATTTAAGTTTTCGTAGTAATACACATCTCTAGCGGCACTTACAATGCCAAATAACACATCGCAGTTGATTAACTATCCGTTGCGGATTGTGACCATTTTTTTTACAATCAGCGCCAACAGTTGTGGACGACGTTTGGCGGCGTTTTGATGTTGTCGACTGCAAATAGGATCGCACAATATACCGCCTAAATTATAGTTGGTTCATTAGAATGTTTTTTCAGCTCTACATAATATAACGTGTAATCGCCACATATTACTAACTGTCATGTCCAAAAGATATGCAAGTATTGACCACCACCACTTTTTGCCTCTTACGGATACTCTGTAGAGACCGATTGATTGATCTATTTGATCAACGCCTCCCATACCATTATTATAATTGACAAACAGTCTTAGTATACTGAAATCCACATTTGGACTCCGAACCTTATACCATCGTTTTACTTTTCCCAATAGATCTATCAAATTAAAATTTGTTGCCATGGTAACGACTTTGTTATCAATCCAGCGCACTATTGTTATTTCTATATTTCTGTCAAAGCGATAATCATATTCGGCTCTGTGTTGTTTTTTCATTTCTTTGACCGGTACAAGGGGACATTTTTCTGTTCTATTGTCTCGTATTATACCGGTTGCTCTATATCCCAATCGTTTTAACTCGCACAACAAATGATAATTTGTAAAAAAGCTGTCGAAGTATAATATATGTTCTTTTGGTACTATTTTCATTTTCTTGAGCAGATGGGGCTCGCCAAGGGGGCCATTATTAATTTTTGTTGACTTACCACAATAAACGTCGAACACATAACAATATCCATCTGAACTCGTTGGCGCCAAATTCCTATAGCAAAAGCTCACTGGTTTGCCCATAATAAATTGTATCGCTGTTTGGCGACCAAAATATTTTATCATAGATTCATCTATTGATAAATTCTCGAGAAGTATTCCCCATTGATAAAAATTTCTTTCAATTAGATGGCAAATAGATCTCAATTTAAACGTTTTATCAATCGATGTATTGGCAAGATTATTATCATCAAAATGCAAGTTTCTAAGAATCTATTTCTACTCATTGTATTTCCAACCAATGGAATCCCTAAGTCTTTATATAAGCTCCAATATGAACGCTCTGATGGTAATTGAATATATCCGCTCATTAACAAAACTCGCAAAAAATTTTAGATTTTTACTGTCGAGACTGAAATTGTGTCTTGTGAAATGAAATTCATGCTACTTCATGAAAAATATTGACAAGTATTTAACAACATAGTTTACTTAATCAAACAAATATATTCACTGAATTTCTTGTAAAATATCAAACAAATTGTTTGACTGGGTCACCATCATCATCCATTAAGAATTTATGAAATTTCACTTTGGTAAATGTGTTAAAGTCTGGATGTTTATCTACATACTTTATTACCGAATTGATTCGCTCAAAAATCTTCAGTAAACAGTCTTGGTATAATTGCATTCCTTGGTATCATTGTTGTTGTTTGTTATATGTGTGTATGTCGGCATAGGGGTTGCTTTTTTAAAACATAGAGAACGGGGTTTTCTTGGTCCTAAATAAAAGTTAAACAAAAAAATTCATTGATCCAGCCAGTAAAGAACATTTACTGAAAATTAAATTTATTTTTATACAAACTTTTGTTTGAAAATATTTTGGTGATAAGTTTTTCTGGTAATATATTTGAAGCTGTTGTTGCTGCAGTGGCAAGCGCGTTGACTAGCAAGCAAGTGATGATAGAGCCCGAGTTCAAATCTTGGCTGAAACAGTCAACTACAACACAATTGTTCTTACACCTATGATAAGTTCATTTTGTTTCAACTTGATTAAACACGATTCTCTTTGTTATTTCAGAAGCCAATTCACGTTGTTTCAAATTTAAAAACTTTAAGTCGAAATGATTCTTCACGTTATTTCAGTATCAAATTCAAATTTTTTCAAATTGGAATAACTTTGAGTCAACATAATTCTTCGTATTATTTCAGTATCAACTTAATTTTGCTTTAATATACCGATATAACATCAACATGGAATATACATCAACATGGAATGTACATTGTTCTTTAAAGTTACTGTAAAATCGAGTTAATTAACATCACTACCGAAAAATGTACGATTAACCTTGCTTTCGCCGATTTTACTATAAAATTTTTCTGTGTGTAAATTAAAACTAAGTGTCAAAAACCAATAAATAAAATATCATATTTTTCCACAAGCATGATGTTTCATAATTTAAATTTAAATAATTTAACTTACTTATTTGATATACTAGCGGTATTCGATAATGTGTGCGTTTTTGTTGCATCTGTTTGTAACTGCAACAGCTTTGTTAGTAGTCATTATAATTTTTTTGCTCACTTTGGAATCCTAAGTAAAAATCTACACTTTTAGTGGCATATATGCATATTCATGGGCCATCTATATGTGCATAAGCATTTTTTTACAGCTCTCTACTCATTTCTTGTTATGTATGAAATATGATGTGCATAAAAATTAAGTTTCCGGCTGGGCCGTTAGCATTTACATAGTCAAAATCTACCAAAAATACCCCAAAATGGCAAACGGATTTATTTACCTATAACTCTTAATAGAAAATGTTTTACAGGTGAGGGTGTCTTGTTAATATTTTTGTTCTATTTAAGTGGTTTATTCTATTTTCACCTTTTATGACTCGGGAGCCTATTATACCACTCCCATTTGCACCAGTCATAGAAAACTACGCAAAAGACAGTGGTGGAAAATTTCCCGCAGGGAAGCTATAAAGCTCGCAATAGTTATTAAACACTTTAAGGAGAATAAAAGTTTGTTAAGAAATAGTATATACATATAAGCAGTATATTAGCTATTGTTAATACTGCAATAAAGCTAATTTGAATTGATCCTGATATTCAAATCTTTGAATATATATTTTTTATTGTTTCTTCTCTATGAACCTGTTTTACGTTTTAATGAAGTAGGCCGCAAAAGTTTAGCAAAATAAGTTAGTTTTTTTTTAAATTCTTTAAACTGTTTTACTTTACTAATATAAATATTTTTTAGTACGTAAAGATTATTATAACAACTTCCATTATTTTCTACAAGAAATATTTCAAAACAAAAAATTATAAATTCTTTTGTTTATATTTTACTTATTAGTTGTATTATGCTTGACAACAATTTAAGACGCCAATATTATTATTGAAGAGTTTTTGTAACAATAAAATTTACTGTGTTAAAATTGTACAAGTACAGACTTTTATTTAGGTAATCTACTTATCGACCTTGAACATTACACCATCACCGTTTCAATAAAAGCAAAGGAAATAGAATGAAAAAAATATACTACTTTTAAATTGATTTCTCATGTTCAAACAATTAGTTGGCAATGAATCACGTACAAAAACATTTAAAACTTATAAAGAATTGTCAGTGAACATGGCCGAATAGCACCTAGTGAATAGTATGAAGTTAAGAAAACATTGGCTGCAGCTCTAAATCTATAAATAAGTGCTACTTAAATCTTGATAAATATCAGCAACTCAGAGGCTAAAACAAAAGTTGCTCTTAGTTGAACCTGAGCCAAATCAAATGTTAGAGAAAAATCAATCTTTTGACATTTTGGCAGCTAAAGGCATTTAGCGTTGGAATTGAATTAAGTAGAGATAAATTTAAATTTTCACAAACGTTTGTTTGATCCTATTGTTGTTGGCATAAGGCCATTGCATGATAATGTTTCTTGTTGCATCCTACTATTTCAATCTAATGGTGTATAGTTTTATCACGTTCAGCATTATTATATTGTACCATAATTATCCAATTAAATATTTTAAGTTGCAACAATTTGAATCAACTTGTCATTTGACACATTAAAACTGCTTATTTATTAAATTTTAATATTTGGGTGATGGGTTAGGCTAGTTGCAACTTTGATGGTTGAGATTGGTTACACTCTGCATATGGTAAGTATTTCGATAAGAAAAAAACAGCCGATGAATAATGTACACAAAGAAAATGGACTAAAATTTGCTAGAGAGAATATGATATGGAACACTCAAGTACGAAATCATCTTAATGATTGGCGTTCTGTGGTTTTTAGTGACGAAAATAAATTCAATTTAGATGGCCCAGACGGCTAAAATTTTTATTTTACTATACGAAAAAATGAGAGCTTTTTTTAAATCGCCATCACAGCAGAAAGGTTGGAGTTATGGTCTATGGGCGCTATAACATATTACGGCACAATAGATTTAGAGTTTCAAACTGCAAAAAAGACTGGAGAAATTTACAAGTTAATGATATTTTTGAGCCAATTCCATGGATTCTGTAAAGAAGTCTATTTCAAGACAAAATGTTCATCTTCTAATTGGCCGCCGTATTCTCCCGACCTACTTGGGCCAAACCTAAAAAAAAGAAATTTACGAATTTTTTTGTTATGCCAATTGCAAGATTATGCCAATCAAGATTTACTATATGTAATTTTGATAGCTAATATATAACGAAATATGATGAGAAATGTATTTTATTGCCATAGAACTAAAACTAAGTTGCTCTGGTGCTCCAAGTCCGTCATTAAACTAGTCTTCTTGGTTCATAAGTTCTACTCTATGACTGATTAGTGATCATACAGTGAACAAATCACATCGGTATAGCTGGAGGTTTGCCTGTTATGACAGCTTGAAAGTAGGCATTTTTTGCAATTTTGACTAACACTTCTTTGCAGTGTGGCCATTTTAGCATTTTTGCAACTAAATTTTGCATTTTTTATTTTGATTTAGCTGCGAATATTCCATTTAGTAGTTAGTATTATTTTTAGAATTATTAAATTATTTATTTGGCATTTTCTAGTATTTTTTTCCCAATATATATCAAATTATATGAGCATGTACGTCATTGAAAAAATACTCAGTTTAAATGGCAAAAACAAACTTTATATGATTGTATAAACCAGAACTTAACACTGAGTCCTGGGGCCCATTTCTGAAAACTTCATGTTACAAATCTTCAAGTAAAATATCCACAAACCAACAATAAATTTTATAAAAATGTTGCTGTATTGTAAGTATTTTACTTGTAAATTTGTAACTTGTAGTTTTAAGATATCAGCTTCTGGGCATATTTCTGGAAAATACAAGTTATAAACCTACGAGTAAAATACCAACAAAACAACAAAATTTGTTAAAAATTTATTGAAAAACGGAGGAGGCAGTAAATACATTTGCATTTTTTACACCTTTGTTCACTTATAAATGCTCCATCTACAGATCGATGGAAAACAATTTTGGTCCTATTCGTAAATGAATCACTGGTCTGCAAATGGAAATTTAAATGTCCCAAAATGATTTACTGAAGCAGATGATGCACAAACATATGTCAAATACGGAGTACATAAGCATACTGGTATTGACACTGACAAGTCAAGTTTTGTTATATGATGCAATGCAGGGCCTTTTTCATATGAATAGGTATACTTCCAGATCCTGTAGAGAGGCAAACGGAATTGAAAAATGCCTTCTTCAATTTACTGTAATTTTTTTTTCACATTTTAATCGTCGCAATTTTTTAATGTGTAACTGTCGCATTGAATTGTAACTTTGAAAGAGAATTGAAAAAAACCGCTTGAAATTTTTATCGTGTAATTTTGTTGTTTAAAAATTAAAAATTTGTGTTTTAAAAAGCTCAATAGCTATAGCTGTTTTATTGTGGCTTATAAGCTTGTCATATTAAATAATTCGTTAGTTATCATTACAAAATGTCTATAACTTTTACAGATATTTAAATATCATTTTGAACTCTTTGCTGTGAAAAAATAAGAAAACCTAAAATAACATGTTCATGACACTTAAAAATAAAGGATATTTTTTTATTCATTGCAACAGAAAAATAAGTTTTTTGTATTAGATATATATTTGCGAAGAGGAAACCTAAACGTTGCAAATGAGGATGATGCGCTCTATGATTATAGCGAATATTTTCTTTTTTACAAAAATGGTCGAGATATAGAAATTTTAACGGTTACAAAATAGTATTATATTCCATAAAATACCAAAAATATATTATATTCATCAAATTTTACTAAAGTCAAAAATGCACAAAAAATTTAACTTCATTCTTGAGTTGAAAATAACACAATAGCTTTCTATTATATGCAGGTCTGTTCTGTATTCTCTTTTAAAATTTTAGTATTATGTTTTAACATTTTAAATTTTTATTCTAGTATTGTTTACCATTATTTTTGACCCGTTATAAGCTAAGTACTCTGTTCAAATTTGCGAAAAATTTTTATCAACATTAGTTTTTTCATACGAAAAATATGACAAGTAACCAATTATAAAAGCCCTTGAAAGTATGCTGCAATTGTGTACGTTTTTAAAAACACCCAATGTGTTTGTTGTAAAGTCCACACGAAAAAAGTGGTGCTTATATTATTTCGCACATATGTTTTTCACAAAATAAACAGAGTACTACTTCTGAAACAATTTTTCATGAGAAATTCTTGACAATTTTTTTTATATAAACTTTTGACAGCAGTTCGCACGAAATGATGAACACGGTACCATGCTATAACCGCAAAATTTTTTTAGATATGGCCTGCTGCTTTGGAATCCTGCGTATGTATTATAGTTGAATATTAATAGTGATTTATTAATCATACGACCCAGTACCAATCCAGTACCTTATGATTGGTTCAACAATACTAGAAAATATGCAAAAAAGTGCCTACCTTCAAGCAGTCATATAATAATATAAAATTAAGAGAAGTATATCAAATTAAAGAATGGAAGACTACTGCAAAAGAAAGAAACGATATAAGCTATGGCCTAGCAGGACTATAGTGCAATTAAAGGGAATTTAAGACGACAGAAGAACAAAATGTATGAACTGAAGTGCAGCCTGCTAAAACGTCATCGGTATGTAAAATTTGCTAAGCAAAGATCATTATAATGTCAGGTGTACATCACATTTATGCCATTCCCTGTCAGTATCTGATGTACCTAAGTGCAAAATCATAATTCATATATGAGTCATTAATGAGTCATATCTTACGTAAAGTATGACATTACATGATATCGTGCTAACATCGGAATGACATCAATGTGTTCAATGGCGCATAAAACATATAATACATTAAGTAAATTATTTAGTAAAATGAAGGATGGAATAGAAAAGTTAGATAAATCTAATATAGTTTATAAAATTCCTTGTAAAGGTAAGGATAATGAAATATTCAATAATGTATATAAAGGTACATCAAAGAATAAATTGAAGACTAGAATTGCGGGACATAGATCGAATCAAAGATATAGAGATATAATTTCTTCACAGAAAACAGCATTAGCATCACATTGTTCTAGATTAAGACATTATCCAGATTTTGAGAATGTCTGGGTATTAAATACAGAAAATAATTACAAAAAAAGATATATGTTAAGAGATGCTACAAATTATTAATACACCCACAGACCGTAGAATAAACTTTAAAGCAGATACTGATAGCGTTGCTCAGAATTACAGACATTCAATATCAAAATATACTAACAATAATAGATGAAAGGTGTTTTTTTTTAACTGTTCATAGTATTAAGTTTTATGTTGTGTTTGAAAATTATTTCAATTTTAACTTCAAATTATTTTTCAAATATTTCTTTTTGTGACAATTTGAATTGTTAATATTTTTTTTTATTCGAATAATTGTTACAATAATAATTTATCACTGAAGAAGTTACACAAAGTGTAACGAAATATTGAATTAATTATATAACTTTTTATATAAAAAAACTGACCTAGTGCTTAATATTCAATAATAATAAATTTTAAACATAAAAAAGGTCGAAATAAAATAGTAATTTATAAGAAATAAAGGAGAGCACGCCGCAATATTGATTAACACTGCCGCTTTTATTTGTTAAATAAAGAGAAGAAAATTAATAAAGAGTAGAAAATAGACAAATAAACACTACCGTTTATATTTATTAAATAAAGAGAAGTAAATTTGAAGGACAACAAAAAATTTTTTAAAGATTACGGATTCAAAAACCATACCATACGATGAATTTCAATGAACTAAAGAGAAATGATGTTGTAAGAAAAGCCATGAATAGATATAAGGGCATACGAAATAAAATAGTTATATTGAAGGCAGCAATAACGTTTTTAATTAGATGCCGCAATTCAGGTATAATTTCAAAATTCATTAAGAATGCAACTAAAAATATTTCCAATCTATTTTTCAACAATAAATTTCGAGATATATTCAAGGCCTACAAAACAAAATTCTAAATTTGGCTATAAAACAAAAACATCAATAACTGAAGCAAGTCAAGGTGGAATTAAGTATTTTAGAAAATAATTTAAGATATTATTTAAATTACACTGAATACAACACTTTCTTAAAATATGAAGACAGATTAGTATTTACATATAGTAGAAAGATTAAGGACACTCATAGAAAAAAGTTCAATTGTCTTAGGGAATTACAGAAAAAAGAACTAGGAATTAGATTTAATCAGAATCGGTTTATTAATAAATCAAATGTAGATATTCCATTAGATATACAGCGGATTCTTTCTTTAGGGCAGAAATTTACATTACCAGTGCAAAGGGAGCATTTCCCAATGTTAAAGATAATAGCAGAAGGAGAAGATTTTATTCAGACAATTAGAGAGAAAGAAGGACAGGAAATAGCTAGAACACAAATGACAACAATTATTGATGACCATATGAACAAAATCAGATTAGATAATAGAGATAAATTTATTTTGGATAAGATAAGGGATACAAAAAGATTTTTGAAGGCAAATAGAGACATATTACTCTTGGATGCGGATAAAGGTAATACGACAGTCGCTCTAAATAGAGATGATCATAATATTAGAATGAATAATATTATAGGTGATACTGTCACATATAGATTATTACAAAAAGACCCAACGAACAGACTACAGAAGATGAATAATGACTTTGTCGAAAGACTTTTTACATTAGAAGTAGTTTCCGACACAGAGAAAAGGAAACTTAAAACATATGAGGCTATAGCCCCAAGGCTATATGGTGTTCCTAAAATACACAAAGATAATTTTCCTTTAAGGCCAATATGTTCATGTATTAATTCTCCATCACATGAACTTAGTAAATTTCTAGCAAAAATCCTCAAAAAGTTGACAGAGAATTCAAGTTATAATGTTAAGGACTCACTTCAATTTAAGGAAAAAATAAAACATCTAAAAATAAATAATGATGAGAAATTAATTTCCTTAGATGTGGTATCTCTTTTTCCTAGCATTCCTATAGATTCAGCAATTAATATTATTGAAGAAAATTGGAATAAAATAGAAGCACATATTAGCATTGAAAAAGATCTATTTATACGTAGTCTAAAATTCTGTATTATTGATAATAGGTATTCCAAATATAATAATAAGATATATTCACAACAGAAGGGACTGCCAATGAGTTCTCCAGCATCTCCAATAGTGGCCGATATTGTTATGGAGAAATTGCTGGATATTTGTATAGAAAAATTATCTGTTAGACCTAAGATCATGACTAAGTATGTTGATGATTTATTTTGCATAATTTCAAAATCTGAAATAGAAAATGTATTAACAGCGTTTAATACTTTTCACTCAGACATTAAGTTTACGATTGAGAGGGAAAAAGATTTAAAACTCTCATATTTAGATACTTTAGTAATAAGAAAAGGGAATATTTTATCAATTGACTGGTATCAGAAACCTACATCTTCAGGAAGGTTAATTAATTATTACTCAAAGCATCCAAAACGAGTTATCATAAACACTGTTAAGAATCTTATAAGAAGAGTATTGGATATTAGTGACACAGAATTCCACAAGAATAATGAGAATAGAATTATAAATTTATTGAATGCTAATAATTTTCCAACACAACTTACATACAACTTAATAGACCAGTATAGACGAAATAAAAAAAGTGCGGTTAATAATATTTCGGAACAAAAAATATACAAATCATTAACTTATATACCTTTCATATCAGAAAGATTGGAAAAATCCAATATATTTGATAATAATACATATAGAATGGCGCATAAAACATATACTACATTAGGTAAATTATTTAGTAAAATGAAGGATGGAATAGAAAAGTTAGATAAATCTAATTCCTTGTAAAGGTAAGGATAATGAAATATGCATTAAAGTATATATAGGTACATCAAAGAATAAATTGAAGACTAGAATTGCGGGACATAGATCGAATCAAAGACATAGAGATATAATTTCTTCACAGAAAACAGCATTAGCATCACATTGTTCTAGATTAAGACATTATCCAGATTTTGAGAATGTCTCGGTATTAAATACAGAAAATAATTACAAAAGAAGATATATGTTAGAGATGCTACAAATTATTAATACACCCACAGACCGTAGAATAAACTTTAAAGCAGATACTGATAGCGTTGCTCAGAATTACAGACATTTAATATCAAAATATACTAGCAATGATAGATGAAAGGTGTTTTTTAAAATGTTCATAGTATTAAGTTTTTTTGTTGTGTTTGAAAATTAATTCAATTTTAACTTCAAATTATTTTTCAAATATTTCTTTTTGTGACAATTTGTATTGTTAATATTTTTTTATTCGAATAATTGTTACAATAATAATTTATCCCTGAAGAAGTTACACAAAGTGTAACGAAATATTGGATTAATTAAATAACTTTTTATATAAAAAAACTGACCTAGTGCTTAATATTCAATAATAATAAATTTTAAACATAAAAAAGGTCGAAATAAAATAGTAATTTATATTAAATTTTACAGCAATAAAATATATGGAAAGTTTTACCAATTTAACGAGTAAACAGTTACCGAATATTGCGTGAACTCCACCATTGTTAGATAGTTAGTCAAACAAAAACAAAATAGATTGACTTTAGTAGAACACAAAAAATTAAAAAAAGTGGTATAAAGTAAAATAAACCAATGGCAGCTCTGGATTTTGTGTTGATAAAAAGCATAACATTAATATCAATTTAGTAGTGATGTAATTCTGTGTATAATAATGTGTATATGATAATTGTAATCGCATTTAAAAGGGCCATCTCATAAGCATCTGATAAGCAAGATACACAAGAGCACTTGTGATGGAGGTATATTGACTTCTGAAAACACCGCTGTTCTGTTGTTTACATTGAAAACTAAATTTATGTTGAATATAACATTACGGACCTTTGCCTATATTATCAATTTGAATTAAAAAACAAATAAGTTCGAAATAATCACACTAAAATAGAAAAATATTTCTTCATTAGAATAAAAACAGAAGTATTTTTCACTTTTACAGCAAGCTATTAATTGAAGTAAATTACAGCATCAATTCTTTGAAAAACTTTATATAATCACTAATGTAGATTTATATACTTACACAGACAGAAGTTAAATCGAAAAAAAATAGTTTTCAAAGAATTATAAAACTGTAGTCATGATGTTGCAGTAAAACTGATGACCATTCAACAGAGTAGACGCATTGTCAACATATTTTAAATGTTGGTATGAACTTTTCGATATTGACAGTAATGTCAACGAGAATTCATTGAATATATAACACTTAAGCCACTACTATAATGGAAGTGATAAAAGCAATAATTTATGCCGCAAATATTTTTATAAAAACCCATTACGTAGGTTAGGTGTCAAAGGGACCAAAACAGTAAATTAAAAAATTTTACAATAATACTTTAGAGTGATAATAATATCTTGATTTTTAAGTGCAGACCTTCTAAGTGTTTTCTAAGCTCTAAAATTCAAATATTGTTTGTTACAACAATTAACTGGATTTCTTCGCACTGTAATTTATTAAATCCCTATTTGTTTATTTAATAAGGCTCAAAACTAGCAACTCAACTTAAGTACGTTTTGTACAAATCAGAAATTCAAATCGAGTACAAAATTTTTTTATTGGTTTCCTTACAAACATCTGGATTGTTAAAATCTATCTTTAATTTTCATAACATTAAATTAATATTTTATGAAAATAATTATTTGAAAATACCTAAAGATTTTTAAAGGCACTTTTTATAGAAAATATAAATTTTTGAAAGCACAACACAGGTAAAACTAAAAAAAATTGTTTTTTTTATAGACCTCCATGTATTCTTATCAAGTGCGTGTTATCACTATGCCTTCCAGAACGTAAAGTGGTAACTTTTTGTCTCTAAGGCTTTAAACGCAATATCTATCTCAGCAAAACAGTTACAATTCAACAATTTAAATTTCCACATCAAGAGCTTCTGATTCTTCAATGCTAATATCATTCATAATTACATATGGAGCAGCAAGTTCTGTAATAGATCTGTCTGAATGAATATGAATAGAAGATGTTGCTGCCATCTGCAAAAGCGTAGACAATATTGGAAATTTGACGGAGCGGAGCAGCATGTTACCGCTGAATTAATCATTAACTCCTTTAATGACATCCTATCTATCGATATACACCGAGAGAAGCTATCAACAACACGAAAAATAACAAGTTCGAATGAGAGTAAATCATGCCACACTGTATCAATTGCTTTAGCACTATCTAGATCCATCATATTACTTTTGCCGAAATAATGTATCGAGTGGCACCGTTTTTCCAAGAGAATGGCCAGTAGAGCGTCCCCTGCGAAAGCTATACTGGCGTCCCCTGAGCAAACTTTTAGAGTCCAAATACCATAATTCTTTCTATAACTTTGCAAAGTGCAGAAAATATTGCGAATGAGTGGTTATTTTCGTGTCTACTAACGATACGATGACTAAGTCTGTACCACTAACTTCAGCAATTAACCCTGCAGACAAAATAAGTAACATGTAGTTAGAACTATACTAGTTGCTTTTAACTCAGACTAGTTGTTTATCTGTCTTTCTCCATATATCGAACTATCGATTATAATATAAGGTTGTCATAGGAGCCAAATCGCTCATTGGCATGCAGTTATATCCCACTTGAAATACTAGTTGTTGTAAATAAGTGCTGTCACTAGTTTCTATATTTATAGTTTTCTAACTCCTAAAAAAAACTTTGGCTCAATCGGGGTATGAACAACCATTCCTCATATTCGAAAAAAGCGCCAGGTACTGATCATATAAGAAATAAAATGCTCTTCAAAGAAAAGAAATATTGTTCTGCGCTCTTAGCGATGTTTCTCATGCATTTCATAAAGTATGGCACGACGTTTTAATACAGAAACTAAAGCAGGACCTAACCGCAAACACCCTTAAGTTTTTAGAAAGCTATTTAACTGAACGAAAATTTATTGTTAAGGAAGGTAATTTTCTAAGCCCTCCGTAGTCGACTGAAGCAGGGGTTCCTCAAAGCAGTATACTCGGTCCTATACTATGTCTTATATATGCCTCTAACTGCCGATAAGTAGTAATATACACATATCAACATTGGCTGATGACACAGCTTTTCCAAGTGTTCACAAAAGCCATCAAGAAGATTCCAGCAAACTGCAAGAGCATATACTTACCTCAGTTGGAAAAATAGCTAAAGCAATGGTGGTTAAAAATTAACGAACAAACTCTAACTCAACACATTGAAGTTAAATATTTATCTTGATCGTCGTCTAGCATGACAATGCCACATAAAAGCTAATATGATCCAAATGAAATTAGAAGGGGATCAAATCAATTGGCTCAATAGAAAGAATTCTACATTAAGCCTGGATTATAAACTTCTTTTATACAACTCTATTCGTAAACCAATATGGTCCTGCGGTATTCAGTTATTTATTGTGCACTGCATCGGCATCAAATGTAGAGAAAATTCAAAGCCAACAAAATAACGCAGCCCCCTGGTATGTAAGAAACCAGCGATTTCATAAGGATATATTTATATATCCCGATGGCTAAGACTGTGTTTTCAAAACATGTGACAAGATACATAAAAAAACTTGAGTTGCACCCAAATCCCCTAGCTGGCAATATCATTAACTTTGGACGCCACACTCGGCTGAGAAGGAGCGACTCTTACTCTTGCTCTCCGCCGAACACAAGAGACGTAAGAGTTAACTCAAGAGCCAACCGCAGAAAAAAATATTTTTTTTTGCACTGGCTGCACTTAAAAGTGAAAATTTTAGAGTGAAGATATGATTGCTTATTGTTAGTTGAATTTTGTTTTGGATACAACTATGAAAAATTAAATTTAAAAAAATTTTTCGCCGATGAAGTTCGTTGACATGCGTTCTCGCCGGTATTTATTTTTAAGAAGGACGAATGATGCCTTACGGTTTACTACAACTGCTTTATAGTTCGCTTCAACTATACGCCTTAAGGCCCACCGAGTATTCAACACTGTTTAACAATTTCGAACTTTTTTCAAAATTACGGAGCTTTGAATATATTCGCGTGGAGAAGCAAAAAAATATATATACGTGTGTCTGATTTTGAAAGATAACATTAAAATTGTATATTTTAGGTAGTTAAAACTTTTCCTCTGATGGCCTGTTCCTGAAGCATATGGGTATATGAAACTATATGATCTTTACTTTTTGGATATATTTTAACAAATCATAAGAGAGGGGAAGGCCGGACATATAACTTTCTACAAAAATTTTGGCCATACAATTTTATTTTAGGTCTTTAAAGACAATCCAACTCCAGACTCAACTTGTATGCCAGAATTAATTGAAAATTTCGACATTATTTGTGGGTTCATTTCATACTTATTCAAATTATTTCTCTGGTTAGGTCGGATATGAAATGTTCTACAAAAATGTTGGTCATACAATTTCATTTTATGTCCTTAAAGACAATCAAACTGCAGACCCAGCTGAGGGTTAATTTCATACGTATTCTCAATTAGTTTTCGGCATAGAAAATCTCGTAAGCCTTACGTTTACGCTATAAGACGTATTTAGCACTTGTGTATACATGATCCCAAGGAACATTCTCTTAGAACATTTTAGCCCGCTATATCAATGCTGAAGGTTAGTTTTTGCCACTTTTTTTTAAGAAATATAAAAAAAGACGCATAAAATGTAGAGTTAGAGGGTTTTATATTGGAAGAAAATTTTTCTCGCGCTGTCTTACATCAAAATGCTGAACACATCTTATGTTTCAAACTTGGGACTTGGCTATCTATAATAAAATTTATTGGCCAACAATATGTCCCCCCTCTGTCCATTTATAAGAGTGTAACAAGTTGTGTTACAATTTTCTAGAATAAGGACAAAAATTACCGTTATGTGTGCGAGTTAGAGGGTTAATATGTTCCACAAAAATACTTACCGTAGCAAGTTTCTTCAGTAGCTGAAGATATTCTACAGCTCAGGTGTAAAATAAACAAAATTCCGATATCATCTTTCAAAACGCCGACACAAGTATATATATTTTTTGGTCTCCTCTTCCGGAATCCAATAATTTTTTTCTTGTTGTTCTGTGTAATTGGTAAAGCCATCATAACCACTTTTCATACCTATAGACAGCATTTTAGCCAGAGAGCGAGTTTTTGACTGTTAACTAAATTATTTATACTTCTGTCATTAAATATTGCTGCTGATGAAATAAATGAAAATATTCTCCAGATATATTCGTAGAAAACATAAAATAAGTCAATAAAAAAAAAACGTACGCCAATACACAAACATTTTTTCGTCGTTATGTGTACAAACCATTAACAAATATGGATTTAATTGTACGATTGGCAATTTTTTTCATATGCTGAATGGAGTGATGGTAATAAAAGCTTTCATAAAAATTGCTCTTTTTGTCAATTGAAATTTTACTATGAACATTAATTCTGCCAAATGTTAACGATTTTTATTACATAATTGATTAATATTTATGCCAAAAGAATGAGTTATTAATTAAAAATAAGAAACAAAACATTAAACATATTTAAAAACGACTTAAAAGAGAAAACTGCCATTGTATTTTTATTGATGGCCGAAAGTCGAACACGTTCAGTTCATAAGATAAGTATAAAGTTCTTATGCTTCAAACATTAATTATATAAAATATTTAATAAGAGTGGAAAGAAAATTACAGCCGCATATCAATTTATTGTTGTTGATCTGGTAATTAATTTGTTTTTGTGATGCAATAAAATTTATTAAATTGGTTGACTACTAGCAGATAGAAGGAGTGTAACAAGTTTTTGATAATAGTTTTTTCGTTGTAAAAGGCAAGAGTAGCTCAGACCTTTATATAAAATTTATTAAATTCTAAAACCTTGCATAAGCCGTATTAGTTATATTCAAACTAGAATTATTTTTTCTCAAAGCATTAATTTAAAAAGTCAATATTCATAAACTTCATGTTGCTGGAAATTAATGCATAAATAAACTAAACACATCAAAGCAAAACAATATAAAAGCTAATTTTCTCTCTTACACATACATAGTATACACACGTAAATAACCAAAACACATCAAACTTTAGGTAACCAAACACAAAGATCGTTAAATGCAACAGCACAGTATCTTATTATAAGACATTAAAGCAACATAACAGGAGATACTTTTGACGGACAGGAATTTCAAATGAAACCAAAAACTTAACCTAAATAGCCGGAAACTGCAACAATAAAATACCGACACTCCCAACAAGCCCACGGACACACAAATACACAGAAAATATGTGCATTGATGTTTTATATTTAAGTATGCCAAGGGAAAAACATCATTACCAAAAATCCTGGGATTTCTGAGTTTCAAATTCTGGGATATTTGGAATTTGTTTGATGGCATCTTTTTAGTTGGATTTTTTTTCCGATGTTAGTCCACTATTTGTTGGCTATAACAAAAATAAAACAACAACAAGTCACACAAGTGATCACGAGAGTAGTGCTGGCATAGTATTCAGTAGTGGATACCGAGTATCAAATATCGAGTATTTGCTCTTATTTTAGGGTACTCAATAACAAAAAGCAGTCACCAGATACTTTTGCTGTTGTGTTTTGCAGTCCAATGGGTAAAAAAAATCGATAGACCAAAATAGAACTCTGTTTAAAATTATAAGTTTTTCTAAGCGTTGAAAGTATCGAGTAATTGTTGAGTACCCAAATGAAACGAATTACCAAATAATAATTGTAACATGTTGATTTTATATTCCTTTTTTTCTGACCAGGAGAGCAGATTTTCTAAAAATAGTAAAATTTTCAGAACCATATTATTTACTAGCATGAAAATTGTACTAAACTACATTTTTAAATTTTTATTTCGTATTAGTTATTAAACAACAGTCTTCTTAAGGTTAACAATTTTGGATGATATATTAACGGGTATTTTTTATGAACTTTTAATTTCAAAAATATATTTATCTAAAGAAAAATGCAAGAGGCCAAATTGTAGGAGAGTGTATACTAGTCACGTGCACAGATACATCCGATTATATCAATTTCTGTGTATTAATTCTTATGAGTGCATATTGATAAGTAATGTAGTGTTTCGGTTAATAGGTGGTATTGCTGAAGTATAGTATATATGAGAGACTGAGACAAACACATTTGTTTTCCTATGCTTCGCCCAAACAGATATTAGCAGACACTGATGTCGTACAATAAGTACTTATTGTATAAACAGGCTAATTTGTCATGCAAAACGAAGTTTTTTCGCAATTGATCGGCTATTTAAAACGAACATCAAAATAGAGAACAAAAACTGCAATAACAAAGCACATCACTGTGCTGTACCTATCAACAAGCATTAACTCTTATTGTAAGCTAGCAATGAATTTCCAGATGAAGTGTATGTGAATGTGTTTTATATGTATGAAACATACGCACACACATTATCTCTTGTACTAACAATTATTTTAAAATATCTGTGGTACAACAGATATTTTAAAACAAAAATCATGTACATTTCTTATCCATTGCAAAATACTATGTTACTCTCATTGTTTAGTACGCGTAGAATATGTGCGTGGAGTAAAATCATACAATATCAGTTACACTCATTCCATCATTTATACTTATAGTAACAGGTATGTAACTATTATATCTGTTTTAGCAATACTTTGTGGTATAGCGGTGCATGTGTTTAGTGTATACTTTATATGATAGTATTCTATCATATTGCTCATGCGCCACGTGTTTTTTTTTTTGTAAGTTCATTTGAAAAAAATAAAATGTTGCTTAATTTCATTCAAAATATCTGTTTGATGAGCATTTTATTTATTATTGAAAATCATTTATATATACGTATTACATGTCAAAGATACATAAATAAGTAAATTCTAATAATTTGTGCAAATTTAGGTCTTCCTGTAAAGTAAACAAGTTATTAATTTTTGTCTAACTGTTTTTAATTTATTCTATCGATCAAATTATTTTTTATTTAAAATTGGTTAAATAATTTCAGAGAGGCAGAAATTTCCCCATGCCCGTCGTGGTCCTATTTTTGCAAAATTATATAGCCTATTTTCCTTTCTAGACTCAGATCTATTCATGTTTTAAATTTCATTAATATTTGTTATAAAGTCTCAGAGAGGCAGAAATCGCCCCTTACCTCCCCTTTGGATCCCTTTTTTGTAGTAGTATAGTATGTTGCTCTTAGATTATGGCTGCACCAACAATGTTTTTTCTTTGCGTGTAGGTACGATTGACCTCGATCTTTTTTCAGAACTTTGAATTTTTAAGAAACACTTATGCTTGAAATTGTGTGTACATATGCCACATGCATATGTATGGACATATGTATGTATAGAATTTTATAAAAAAAAGAACTAGCACGTAATGCCACCGTAATGCATACATATTAGTGATGTTACGAATATTTGTATTCGTATTCGAATCGTCGAATATTCGCCTCTTTCATGATATTCGTATTCGCCAAATTCAAGCGAATATTTCGCGAATATTTTGTGAATACGTTCCAAAAAATAATACATAAAAATACTGAAAATTAAACAAAAAATATTAATTTTTACTAAGAAAAATTTGTCTATGACGCAAAATAATAATCTCCTTTTAATAAAGAAAACAGAAACAAAATATATTTCACAACGACATAGTATTTAAAAAGTAAAGTCCTGTTAAAAAAGCTCAGTAGAGGAATGTTGAACTTCAAAAATAAAAGTTTTGAAGTCTTTTTTCCATCAAGCTTATTGCGCGGTGTATAAATAAGCCCCGTACCACTAAACATTCGCTCGCTCGGAACACTCGCCGCTGGTGTCACTAAATATTGCCTGGGTATAGGTAAAAGAAGCTAGTATTTTCCCTTATTAACTTTCCACCAAAAATTTAAAAAAGGGGAATTCAGGTAATAAGTTAATAATTTGAAATTCCGTCATCGCAATATCATAATAATGTTAAATAAATAGTATTGTGACAGTTTTTCTCAATATATTGTTATTGACGCGAACGGTAGATTTTTTTCAATTAAATTTGTACCACAACTATTTAGATTGAATATTCGTATTCGTATTCGAATTCGGCGAATATTGTTTCAGATATTTGGATTCGTATTCGCGAATATTAAAAATTCATATTCGTAACATCACTAATACATATGCATTTGTACAGCAAATGTTTAAGTTATCACTTAAATTATGGTCACTAAATATCAGTGTTGTTCCTGTTGTTGACATCATCCTCTCTATGGAGTATCCTTTGTATAAAATTATCTGCCATATCTCCTTCTAATATGCATGTGACATTGTAGTTGTCATATGTAGACTATACTTATGTATATTGTTCTTGTTTCTATTATAAACAGTTCTTGTTGTGGTAATGATGGTGGTAGCCTAGTATTGTTGTTTCTATCACCACCACTACTGTTACTATTATCATCAACATAGTCATCATCATTAAACTTTAGTTTACCGTTGTTATTGTTTTTCTTCTTCTTCTTCTGCTTCTCTTTAATATCATCATTTTTCTATAACGTTGTTCAAGTTGTTGTTATTGCTCTTGTTGAACTCTGCAAGATATAAGCTTGTATGAATATTTTCTTTGCCAAAGTGACCAAGGTTATTATAGTTAGGGTTATTGCGTATGTGTCAAATAATATATACACAAACAAACGCATGCACATGTGCATATAAAAAGATTCAGATTATATGTTGAGTGTCAACTTTTTACCTCTAAACCACATGATGCATTATTCTCTGTTATAGGTATGTGTGTGGGTGTCGGAATATGCGTCCGTATTAAGGTATTCGCTCGAATAAAGTATGCTCGATTAATCGAAAAATTAAAGCCAAAATATAACCCAATTCTAATAGCTTGCTCAAATAAGTGATGTCGATTTATCTAATAAGCCATGTAAAATAGTTTATGAATATTTTTCAGTATCATCTTAGCAAATATTAAAATATTAGGATTTTAAATGGAATGATGTTTTTCCCAAAGCCTTCACATGACATGCATTGGGAAAACTAAGATCTGTTTTTCGAAATGCTATTTTTATAGTTTTTGAACAGCAAACAATCATTGCCCTGATGATAATTACATTGACATAAAAAGAATTTGATCTCGAAAATTCGCAAAACAATGGGAAATCGGAAGAAGCTCAAAATTTCATTAAAAATCTACTAAACTGTAAGGAATGCCAAAAATCGGTATACATGACGAAAAGTAGAATAACTTGCTAGCACCGAAACATAAGCATTTTTAGTACAGTTAATTCGTGAAAAACTTTCCAAAATGCTTTTAATATAGCGAAAAAATTTTTCTTAGCCCTTTTTTATTTTCTTTGTTTTCGATGCACTTTCTTATCTAGATAGTCCTGAAAACAGATTTAGGTCTTCATAAGGAAGTGTAAATAAAAACATAATGGTACATGTCAGCGTATTCACGCTAACATGACATTATTTTTGATCAATAATTTGATGAAATATTTTGCAAAAGAACAATAATTTATTAAAATTTTATTATTTTGTATAAAAAAATGTTGGATTTATTAACTTAAATTGGTTGGATATGTTTGATGATAATTAAAGGAAAGTAATAGCTGATTTTGTTATATATAACCCAAATACGTCCCTTATATGATACCAATTGACGATATACACTTTTTAAATATCAAAAAGAATCTTATCTGTAAAGATCTTGAGCGTATTGTATGCGAAACGTCAGACTATGATGACAATTTGGACATTGTAGAAGTAAATATTTGACTGACACGTCCGATAACACCGACTCTGCTCAGAAACTGAGAATAATCTAAATATGCTCAGCACATTTGGCCAGAATCAATATATTTTCGAAATAATTCAGTCGTTAAATTTCACATGGACAAAGCAATATTTTCTGCCATATTTTGCAAAAAGTCTTTCAAACAATTTTAATTGTGAAAATTAGATATAATTTTGTAAATTTTGATATGCGGTGAAATGTTTTATAGTCTGACGAATCAAAAGTAAATTACAGAAGCAGCTAATGTGTACGAAGATCACCAAACACAGAATTTCTTCTTCCATGCGTTTACGATCGATGCGTCCAACAAATATGCAAATATGGGCCACCACCACTTACGCTGTCTAATTCTAGACCGGTACACAGCCACCATCTGATCCATTTTATCAACGCCCCCCATGCCTTGATTATAGCGCTGAAGAAGTTTCAGCTGTGGTATCTGTATCGCACCTTGCCCTCTCACGTAGCGCTTGCACGTCCCGATATCGTTGGTATCAAAGTTGGAGCCAATGGTCACCACATTATTATCTTTCCATCTTACAACGAGAATCTTGCCATCGTCAGTAAAACGAAAATCGCTGGATCCTCGCTGCTCCTTTTTCATGGCGACTATTGGACGAAGAGGACACTTCTCTATGCGACCGTCTCTAACTGTACCAGATGTACAAATCCCCATACTGGCCAAATTGCGCAACAGTTTCACGGACGTAAAATAATTGTCGATGAAAAGCTATATTGTAAATTATATTATTATTATAATATCATATGACGAATATTTCATTTCTTACCTTGAATCCCTTATGGTGTGGTGCATTTGCTTTCGTGAGGAGATCAACCACTTTGTCAGCTCCTACTCCATATCCTTGTGGGACGCTCTCTGCATTTTTGCCCATATACACATCGAACTGAAGCATATATCCATCGCTGGAATTCAGAGCCCAGTTTTTGAATCCAAATCGAATGGGCTTACCACGGATATACTGTTTAGCATAGTGCCTACCATAATACGGTATCATGCTCTCATCAATGGAGAGATTCTCGTCCATTCCACCATGCTTTAGAAACGCCTCGTTCAGGTGAGTAATTAGTGGCCTAATTTTGTAAAGCCGATCGGTACCCTGGGCTTGCGTGTTGTCATTCGGATGGAAATTATTTAGAATTTTTTCAAATCGATTCAGCCTCATGCTGTTCGCTAGCAATCTTGGCGAATCAGATTTCTCCGACCAATACAAACGTTTGTTGGGGTATTTTGCGTACCCCGACATCAAAATACCGCCAATAAAAACTCTCGCCTCGTCCATACTCATTCTCAGGTCAACATTTTTCTGAAGAGCATATAAATTTGTCTGCTCAACACAAAAATTTATAATGCGTTGTGTTTTTCTTCCGACGGGGTTTTTTTTGAATTTGGAACGATTTTCCGTCATCCCACGTCAAAATTGGTTTGTAAACAGACCGGTTTCGGCTATGTGCCATCTTCAGTGTTCTATTGAATATTCAATAGAACACTGAAGATGGCACATAGCCGAAACCGGTCTGTTTACAAACCAATTTTGACGTGGGATGACGGAAAATCGTTCCAAATTTATAATGCCTTCAGAAAAAAATAGCTCAAAGAAATCAGTAGGCGAACTGGCGGCTTGAGCTTCGGCACTCGGCGGTATTGTTTCGCATTCCGTTTGAATGTCGTACACCGGGTCCACTTTTCGCCAACGCAAGGCATTTCCCACACGCACACTCGAACTGACGGTTTTTCTGTGTTTAGCCAGTGGCTCATCGTCGCTGTCACTCCAGTCATCGAATTCGTCTTGGATCTCGCCTTCCGCAGTCAATAATTTCGGGCCGAGATGATCCAAGTTCGCCTCGCGTTCGTCATCTCTCATTTCCCTCCAATGGTGGTGCAACTGACCATCAAAAGCTTTGATATCTTCCAGTATTTCAGCTACTGTTAGTCTGTAATAAAATATTATTGTTGTAATAAAATATTATTGTTAACTGTCCTGTCTGCATAGCGTCCCTTATAAGGGACGTTGGATAAATAACGGTATTATTCACAAATTACAATATTTTTATCACTCACAACAACTTAAATTTGTTTATTACAATAAATTTAAGATAATTGCATTTAAAATTGTTAAATAATTTCACCTGTATTTATTTGTTATTCACATTTACTTACCTCCCACGTGTTCTGATATTTTTTTTAGTTGTTGTTCCATATTTCGCAAAAAAAATCACACAATTTAAAGTTTACTGCACTGCAATCAATCACAAACTGGTTTGGTGTAATGTCAACAACTATACCATCAACTTACATGAGATCTGTATTGCAAAATGGGAGAGTAAGAGAGCAAAAGCTGACCGTCCCTTTAAAGGGACCTTATGTACTAATGGGTTAAGTTACAGGCCTTAAAATTTAAAAAAAGTGCATTTTTAAATGTTTTTTAAAAATGTATCATTTGTATGATACAAAAATGATATAAATTGTTTTAAGCTTAAAGATAATTTTGTCTTTAACACATGAAACATAAAATTGTTAGGAGCCGACAAAAATAAGAAATTTGTAAGTCAGTGAGTAAAAAAATCCGAAGTCATCTTTTCTAAAATTTAGTTTGTAGTCAAAAGAATATTTTTTATCTAAAGTTCTGTTCTTTCACTTAATGTCTTGTTCAATTTTGCCGTTTCTTAAGCATTTTATGTATCATTTGTTCTTCACCAAATTTGTTTAAACTTTGGGCTTTGAAGGCTATTTCAGAATTTTCTTTTCATTTTAATGGATAAAAATTTAAATTGAAGGTGTCAATATGAAGCTATCTATGGTTTTTAAATCGTTTAATTTATTTTTGCAATAATCAATAATTTTTAATACCATAATTTTCACCATCCTTACACTATGAAAAGTAGAAAAAGAGCTCTGATCATGAGATCGTGGTTAATCTTGAAATATCATGGTGTTTAGTTCGACCCTTATATAGTCAAGAATGTGCCTTTGTCTTTTCAATTATTACATGCATTTAAAATTGCTTTCTCGATAAAAATAATTTAATTGAAGAAATTAATTGAACGAACTTAAGCCTGAATAATTAAGTATCTTTGGAGTAGAAGTTTTTAAGTCTTGAGTTTTGAAGCAATGTGTTTATATAACACTTTTTTCAATTTTAAGTTGCTTTAACTCAATGAGTTTTTATTCGATCAACACAGTTGAAACATTTCCGATATTTTTTGGGAATAATTAAAAAAATAGAACTTTAAATTTTAAAACTCGAAAAAGTGGTATAAAGCGATATAATAATTTTAGGCGGGATCGCCCACTCAAAATCGGAATAATCCCGCCTAAGGCGGGATGTCTGTCCAGGTTATATAGACCATTAAGCACGGTGGCGAAAATATTGTGGTGTGGGGGTGTTTCTTACATAATAGAACTAGACCTATCATACGGATTGAAAAAAAAATTAATGCTGTTTTTTACAAAAATCTGCTACTGGCTTGCAACTAGTGTTTTTGACTGAGATGTTGCTGCGTTGGATTTAAAACCTGACGGAGTTTAGTTCGATACTAGCTAAAATTAAAATAACAATCAGTGAGTAGAAATAGAAAAATAATAATTAATGATAAGAAATAATAAGCCTTCAACATCGATCATATTCTCCAATCCACATCAAACCACTTTTTCCATATATTTTCAGTTTTAGTGCTGAAAATGTTGATGATTTTTAGAATTTTTTGCAAACAGCAGCTCATCATCGCAAACGAAAACCATGCATTAAAAGAGCACAATTGCAAGTGATTCTGCTCTGCTGTTTCCCATACAAAAATGCTTTTAGCAAGCACTAATTTTTTTAAAGAGCAACTTAAGTTATAGTGTTATGCTTTCAGAAAAGATAATCGCTTGCCCCTGCTAGGGCTTGAACATTTTTGGTGGTCCAAAAAAAAAATATAAAGGTATTTCTTCCATTGCACTTTAGCTAGCAACTTACGTAAATTAATAACACACAGAACCCACAAAGCTATTTAACTTGGGTGTTGAAAACACCCAAGGCCAATAGTGGAAAGCGAACACATGACCTCTGGACTGATAGGCTAGCATTGCTACCAGCCCGCCAAAGCAGCACCCAAATTAGACTTGGGTCCAACTCGTTCAGCAGCGTCTGACCTACCGTAGGATATTCTATGGATGTTTTAGGTTTCTCTAACATATATCAGATATCTGACATGATCGGAGGAAACTTTTTACAAGTAATTTTCTTAGAAAATTCTGTAAAACAATCTATGAATGATTTTTGAGGGGTAGCTATTTGCCCATGGCACATATGCTCAGCATATGTAGGGTATTCTATGGATGTTTTAGCTTTCTCTAACATATATCAGATATCTGAAATGATTGGAGGAAATTTCCTGCAAGTAATTTTCTTAAAAAATTCTGTAAAACAATCTATGGATGACTTTTGAGGGGTAGCTATTCGTTCCTGGAACACACGCTCAACATCTAACCTGCCTTATGGTATTTTATGGATGTTTTAGCTTTCCCTGGCATATATCAGATATCTGATATGATCGGAGGAAATTGTTTACACATAATTTTCTTAAAAAATTCTGTAAAACAATCTATGGATGACTTTTGAGGGGGAGCTAATTGCCCCTGGAAAATAATCACAGCATCTGTCCTACCTTAGGGTATTTTTTGGATATTTTAGCTTTTCCTGATATACCAGGTATCTGAAATGATCGGAGGAAATTTTTTACAAGTAACTTTTTTTTTTTAATTCTCTAAAACAATCTATGGATGATTTTTGAGGGGGAGCTATTCACCCCTGGAATATATGCCCAGCATCTGACCTACCGTAGGATATTCTATGAATGTTTTAGCTTTCTCTAACCTATATCAGATATCTGAAATGATCTGAGGAAATTGGTTACAAGTAATTTTCTTTAAAAATGCTGTAAAACAATATTTATATGACATCCGCCATATGCCTACCAAATATTCTACATAAGACGATTCTTTGGCTAATGTAAATTGATTTAACATATAATTAGTTAGTTATTTATTTATAAATTGCTAAACAAGTATATTTCAACATGCGTTCCACACACTTTAAACTTTTATTCAACATCAAAATCTATGAATAAATTTCTATGGATAACTTCACACACTTAAAAAATCGGTGTAAAATTTTAGGTCGCAAGTTAAAGGATAATGAAATAATGGCGGTATTCAGTGTTTCCTGCAAATGCTCTTGTAAAAGAGCAAATGCGAAATATCGGAGTTTTTTTAATCTAACGGCAACGCTGTGTATTATAAAGCTTTAATATATTGCATTTTATCTTCTGCAAGACCATTTGCATCAAACACTGAATACCGTCATTGTATTTCTGGGCATTTTATTCATACACATGTCGACTATTTGAGATTCTAACAACCTTTTATATCTATTTTTACGATGCTGTCCGTATTTATGTTCGAAAATAAAATTTTCAAACAAAATTTTTTTTAATAAAAAAATACTATTCCAGTCGGACAAAAAAAATAGTTTCACTCAATTCCTTGCATATTCTTAAAAACTTAGTTTTGGTTATTTTATTAATCGAATGATTCAAAAGTTGAATGAATACCCTTGTCCTTATATGTTGTTTGTTTTATGGTGTATATGGGTGCTATTTCTCATTATTACTTTATGGTTAAAAGTTTAAGCATTTAATTAATTAGTTTGATATTTTACTTTGTTTGCATGATACAGATTGTATGGTTTCTAATCTTTTTTATGTCTCATTATTTTTAATTCTTAATTTTTCATCTTATCTCTTGTTTTGCACGAATATGACAAACTAATTAAGGTATGTAGTAGTTTGCGGTTTTTGTTTATAGATAAACACAATATAATTAATTGTTTGAAAGATTTAATTTTATGTGCACTTTGTGATTAAAAAAGTAATGAAGATTAAATAAATAAAAACGTTTTGATGTGTATTTTTGGATAAATTAAATATCAGCAGATTAGTATATGTATAAATAAATATTAAGATTTAAAATTAAAGCTTGCATAATCTTTTTCAAAATAAAAAAATTAAGTTAGAAAATTCTTTCATCCAAATTGAATAAATAAAAATTTCAATAATTAATGTTATAATTCTGTGGTATAACCTAATGATGTAACTGATACCGATACTGATATATCGGCGATACTTCAGATTTTCCGATACATCGGTATCGGCGATATTTGAATGTCGATACGACGATACTTTTAAAATTTTTTTAGAGTTTTTTTTACAAATAATTTATTTTTTGTTAATTTTAGCATGAATTAAATTCAATTCGTTGTTTTTTAAATTTTATTAATATCAATTTTAAATATTCATAATGTTTTACGCTGATATTTTGTAAAAAAAAAAAATTATCTCTAAAATTTCATTATTTTGGCTTTTTACTTCAATATTTGAATTAATGTAAATTCATACTATTTTTTATGAGAGTGGAGGAGTGTTGGAATATTGAATATCAGATTAGCAGAACGGCCCAGTACTACTGATCTCGACAGGCTGCTACACCGTCTCATCAGCGTTCTTGTTCACTTTTACCACTTATGAAGGTGGATGCTTTTTACAAGGAAACATCAGCTATTTAACTAATTTTTGTCAGAAAATTAAATACAAGACTTTTTGCATATAAATTCTTGCATTAATTTTTATTGCGACTCAACTTAGTTTTGCTGAAATTTCCCAATCTGAATAATAATCCAACACTCACAAACTCTTTTGTAACGACTGTCAGATAATGAGAAAAATACGTACTAATCATACTAATCACAGTAATAAGATAAATAAGTACCACTCATTATTTTGTAGCCCATTAATAAAGTACTACCGATTACAAAAATGACAAAAGTTTTTGCTGGGAATATAAACTTTTAGAAGAATTGTAACAATTAAACTATTAAGTTATATATAAAAAAAATTAGTTAATAAATGTCCTTTGAAAAATCGATTTTTTTAAAAGCGGCGAATATTTTTTAAAATTATAAAGAAAATAAAAACTTTTGTATGACTTAAATATAATTTTGCTTACTTTCCTACTAATTATCTGCATGTTTTATTTATATAGATTTTCTGGAGCAGTGAAAATGTAGTTCATTAAAAATTACTTCCAATTTTTTTACTGGGTTAATATAAATTTTTCTTACGGTTATAAAATTAAACTAACAATAAGTAATCAAATCTTAACTCTAAAAATTTCATTTTTTTCAGCGATTGGTTATTTGGTTGTCTACGTCTCTCGTGTTCGGCTGAGAGCAAGAGTATTCCTCCTTCTCAGCCGAGTGTGGCCTCTAAAGTTAATGATGTTTCGGGCTAGGGGATTTGGGTGAAACCCGAGGTTTTTTATGTATCTTGTCATGTATTTAGAAAACACTGTCTTAACCAGCGGAACATCTAAATCTTTATGAATTCGCTTGTTTCTGACATACCATGGGGCTGCTGTAATCGTACGGAGTATTTCATTTTGTCGGCTTTGAATTTGTTGTACATTTGATGACGAGGCAGTGCCCCATAACTGGATACTGTAGGACCATATTGGTTTTAGAATTGAGTTGTAAAGAAAAGCTTACAATCTAGCGTAATAATAGAGTCCCTTCCAATGAGCCAATTCATTTCAAATGCTTTTAGTTTCATTTGGGTCACCCTTGCATTACTGTGGGACTTCCATGTTAGACGATGATCAAGATCAACACCGAGATATTTTACTTCAGTGTGTTGAGGTATAGTTTGGTTATTTATTTGTATAGGTGGACAGGTTTCTCTTCATTTTTATTCGCCATTGCTCCAACTGGGTATATAATCTTGCAGTTTTCGGGAAGCTTCCTGATGGTTTTTGTGAATACTTCGAAACACTGTATCATCAGCGAATGTTGATATGCGTATGCTACTGCTTACCGGCAAGTCAAAGGCATATATCAGATACAATACAGGGCCGATGATGCTGTCTTTCGGAACTACGGGTTCAATCAGTTGCGGATGGCTTAGAGAATTACCTTCCTTAACAACAAATTTTTGCTCAGTTAAGTAGCTTTCTAACAGCTTAAGGATGTTTAAGGGTAGGTTTTCCCTTAGTGTATGTATTAAACGTTCGTGCCATATTTTATCAAATGCCTGAGAAACATTGATGAAGAGCGCAGAATAATATTTATTTTCCTCGAAAGTTTTTCTAAACACATCCACTAGTCTATGTGTTTGTTCCATCGTGCTATGTTGTCTCCTAAAACTGAATTGGTGGCCTGGAGTGCATCCAGAACCATTCCGTAAGGTTGTTAGCCTACTCATAAGTAGCTTTTCAAATAGCTTTGACATGTTAGACAATAGGCTTATAGGCCTATAAGATTCCACCTTAGTGTGATCTGGCTTAGGTATCATGGCAATTAGCGAAACTTTCCATTCTGCGGGATAGCATTTGAGGCGCAAAATACCATTGAAAATAAATAGAATTATCCTTTTTGCAGTATAAGGTAGCTCTAAGAGCATTTTATTGCTTATTTTATCAACGCCTAGAGCTTTTTTTCGAATTTAAGCCCGCAATACACTGCTCAATCTTACGAATATTGAACCTCAAGGTAACATGTGGTATAGGAACGACTGCTGGCAGCTCAACTATAGTATCAGACGTATTTGGAGTAAATACTTTCTACAAGTGGTTTACAAACAGAGTACTTTTTTGAGCGTCAGCGAAGCTCGCAATGGAGGCTAATATATCACTGGTCTTTTGAGGCCGCGGGCTGCCCTCCATAGCGAATAGCCTGTTTGGGGTGTTGCGTCGAGCCCATTCAAAAATTTTTGAAGAGAAGCGGTTTTTTTGATATTCTAGTTTCGTTTTAAGCTACCTAACAGTAAGCAAAATTGTTGCTAAGTATCGATTTGGCATGAGGCCCAGTAGCAAAAATTTTAAAAATAAACCGTAAAATGAGAAATAAAATATAAGAAACTGCTAAGTACAAATAAAAACAAAATTATAAAAGTCCTAAACTAGATATTTCGTCGCGAACAGAAATATTTTATATCTCGAAGTAAAAAATAGCTCTTACAGATTTTAAAATATTAAAACCAAAAATATTTACACAGCTTTTTATTCATCTTGTAAAATTAAAAAAAAAGTACTTAGCACGTTTGCATGCTAATCTAACGATATAATAAATTATTTTCATTTTCTCTGCATGCCTTGCAGAAAAATAAAAAATACTATTTTTAAACATTCACATTTAATGCTTATTCCGTTGTTTACTTGACACATCATCTGATAGAATGTGGAAATGCTTTAGTAAATATTTTACTCTATTTTAGACTAAATGCCTCCACAAATGAAATGCAGTTAAAATCGTTACTACACACGTGTATGTTGTTATAACATTTATTTTTTTGCGAATTTGATTAAGTTTACCCAGTACGTTATTTTTATTGTGTAAAAAATCCAACTGTAAAACTTCTTCAAATTAATGGTATATATTTGAAAACAAGTGAAAAAGGAACAAAACTTAAAATTACTACTTAAAATATTTACTTATAAAAATAGCCAAGCTTAAGCGTAGGACATATAACCAAAAAATATCACACAAACCTATAACCAGGGTACCCATTCTAACTTTTAATAATTTTCAGCTTCACAGAAAAAAATATTTAATTTTAAATAGCGTTAATGTATAATTAAAAATCCTTTTTAAAAAATTTTCGATCAAGTCTTTGAACAGCCTCTTATTCGCTAATTTGTTCATATAAAAACTATTGGTTACACGGGTGCCCCTGTTATGTGTTTGCGTAGGTGTCATCTTTGGAAGCTTATAGTTATGAAGCTAATGCACCGAATTTCATAGATTTTTAATAATTTTCAGTTTTGCAGAAAAAAAAAATATTTGATTTTAAATACCGCTAATGTATATTTAAAAATTCTTAGTAAACATTTTATCACCAAATCTTTGAACAGCTCATTTTTTCATATAAAAACTATTGATTACACTGGTACCCCGGTTATGTATTTGCGTAGCTGTCATTTTTAAAAGCTTATAGCTATGGAGCAACTAAACCAAATTTCATAAATGGTCAATAAAACGCTACAAATGGACTTGAATTTTCAAGATCCGAAGTTTCAATACTCTATTAGTATTGGTTTTGCAGCTAGAAACGTTTAAAATTGCTAGTGGACACCCGGGTACCCGGTTATACATTCTAGGGTTAGAAGAAGTGTAATTGTGCATACATTACAAATGTCTAAAAATATTTCACGTATATTACAAAAAATATTACAAATGTATTTACATTTTCACAGCAATTAACTAGTTACTATTTGGCTTACTTGAAGCTAAACAATAAGTAGTACAATAAATAAATTAAAATTAAAAAAAATTTATACACATTATTTTATTATTATTTTATTTATATTTTTAATTTTTTTTTAACCCAACTGGGATACGAACCTGTTCTTGTTCAAATGTGAAGACAAGTACTTTACCCACTGAGCTATTGTTGACTTATAAGTTTAAGCGACAAAAATAAGTGTAAATGAATACAACCACATGTTGACTTAAAAAGTGGTTGTCTACTTCTTTTATTAATACATATCAACAAATTGTAACTACTTTCAGATAATGATGCAAATACGTACGTTTTTGCTGGGAAGGTAATTTTTACGAAAAATTTGGCATACCACTATGTTGTGGCATATGTAGTACTAGTAATATATATAGTTTTTTATGTCGTTTGGGTTCAAAAATTTAGCTGGCTAAGCCTGCTAAAGCAGTTAAACCAGGGGCCGAATCGTCGCATTCGATATCGAGCAGAATTGATCGAAATTTTTCCTTTTGGGATTACGGCATACGATAATCGAGTAGCTGCTGTTTAAATTCCACTCGATAGCACTAGAGCGATCGAATACAATATTTTCTTTTATTATGTTTGTTTTGCAAAAAAGCATGGAACATTACCTATAAACCTTATTACAGTTGGCCAATCGACTTGGTTGGTGTACTAGCTGCTAGAAACTCAAAATTTTTCTTTAATGTATTACAAATTTTTAGTCGATTCAACAACCGGTATAAAATAAACTTGGTACACTTTTTAAACATTTCGATTCGATAGGTATAGAATGCGGTAATCCATCCATTCGATACGTGTCGAAATTTTATTTGATATGATATGTACTCGATATCGAAAGCGACGATTAGGCCCCAGTTTCGCCAGCTAAGCTGGATAAGCCGGATAAACCAGCTAAGCCGGTTAAGACAGCTAAGATGGCTTACCAGCTAATTTATTTAGCTAGCATTTCTTTAGATTGTAGAAAATTTATGAAGTGAAGTGCGTTATCCACAATGTAGGCAATTAATTTGTATGAATAGTGTTATGTTGTGATTGATTCTCATACAAATTTTCTACGCAAATCAGTTTTCTATACATATTGCGGAAACCACGCTTAACCTTCATATACCCTCGCGTTGGTCTGTGAGACCGACGAAACAATTTTCTATATATGTATTTTTTTTTCAGAAAAGTTAGAAAGTTGATTTTTTCTTTTATGTTGGTGTATTCAGTAACATTCGGTCTGCGAGACCGACGCAGGCATAAGTGTAACTTTTTACGAAGGTATAAAATTATTTTGTTTATTATTTTTTTCGTTATTTTTGTGAATTTTATTGTTTTGTAGGAAATTGTTTGCATTAGAATGAATCAAGAGCAAATCAGATTACTTTTGGATGAAGAAATCTGGAATTCTGATTATAAGGATGAAAATGAGAGCGAGGTAGAAGATTTTGAGGCAGAATAAGAAACTTGTGGTACCGAGCAGGAGGATAAATAAGAAGGATACGACGAATAGTTGGATGAAGTAGAAAAACGTCAAGGCGCAAGAGAATTTCTGAGAAAGTTCTGATATTAAGTATCTAATAAACAAACAGCGATTTGGAAGGCTGTTTCTTACATGCTGTGTCGGTATGTGCTGAATTTTGTTTTGATACTGAAAACAAAGACAATCTGTAATTTATGTATTATAATGGGTGATTTTATAAGAACTATCGGAAAGTAAAAAAAAACACATAAAATTCAGAAAAATGCATGAAATATTTATTTGGATCGATAGTTGGGTCGATATAATTTAATGTTTGAAGATTATTTCATGCAAATGTTGGCCGCGGCTGCGCCTCAAATGGTCCATCCGCTTAGTCCAATTTTGGCATACTCTTTCCAACATTTCGGCCAGTATCTCACGAATAATGTTGGCAATGTTGGCTTCCAGTGCGTCAATCGAAGCGGGCTTGTCGCTATAGACATTAGCCTTAACATAGCCCCACAAAAAATAGTCTAGAGGCGTTAAATCGCACGATCTGGGCGGCCAATTGACTGGTCCCAAGCGTGAAATAAATTGTTCACCGAACTCGCCTCTCAATTGGTCCATTGTTTGGCGTTGTAGTAGGTCGTTTGGCTTCAATTCTTGCACCAGCTGTATCTTATAAGGCTTCACACCCAAATCCTCCCGCAAAATTTTCCACGTAGTGGAGTAACCGAGGCCCAATTGCTGCGAACGGCGCCGAATCGATAATTCACGGTCATCACCAACACTGGCCGATACGGCTGCGATATTTTCTTCAGTTCGCACTCTACGTAAACGTGTTGGTGGTTTAATGTCCAACAATGTAAATTTGGTGCGAAATTTTTTTACAATAGCCCGAATAGAAGCCTCAGTAGGTCGATTAAACTGACCATAAAATGGAAGAAGCGCGCGATGAACTTTCTTAACAGAGCACGCAATTTGGTAATAAAATTCAATAATTTGCAAGCGTTGTTCGTTTGTAAGACGATTCATGATTAAATTATAGACCAAACTGAAGATGTTTGACAGTGACACAAGATACAAAACGTGCGTGAGCTGTCAAAACTAGTGTTGCCAAAAAGATAATAGCAAAAAAATCACTCGTTACAAGGAATCTTTTAAAGATTGCAAAATGTTTTTTTTTTTTGAGAAAAAGAAATGTTTAAGTTCTGTTGTTTTAGTATCTAAGAAAAAAACTATCGATTGTGATGGCTGTTTTCTAAAAGACTGAAAACCAAAAAAATTAATGCAAATTAATTTAAGTCATAGTTAAATTTTTTTTATTATATCGTCAAATTGTTAAAAAATTTCATCTGCTTTAGTCTTGTTTCAAAAAAACTGTGAAACAGGACTACAAACTTTCGGTCTGTGAGATCGTACGCGGTTTAAATAAGTTAAAAATATATTTTCGTAGGAAGATTCCAATTAACTTAGTATATCAGCTTTAGTTCACATTATAAATAATAACTAAAAGGTATAATATTACACAGTTTAGAATTTAATTTAAAATAACCATGAGCGATTTTATTTACATTCATCATTTCAGAATTTAAAACATGAGTCCTTGCATTCATTGTATATTATTATGTGAAAATAGTGTATTGTATTCATGAACATAATCTCAGTTTTCGGTATTAGCTTGGCATAAAAGCAATTTCTTTTGCTACTATGGTAAATAAAGATAAGTATTTTTTGAGCAAAAACAATCCGCGAAGATACTTGGCTTCTCTGCGGAACCATCCAGGGTCTTTAGCTGGAATCGAATAAATGATCTTGTTGTTAATAGTATAGTATTACTACATATCAGCCACAGGAGGAATGGGTAAAGTGCAGTAACATTTCTATCGTATGCCACTAAAACTCACCAAATTTTGTGCTGCCTACTCCTCAACCCATAAATTAAGAAATTCATATGTGAAACATCCACAGGAAATTAAGAACCACATAGCGTAATATGAGGTCCGCAAACTGGTTTGCTCGTGATGGCATATGTAACTGACATACAATAAATTTCATATATGTATACAGATTATAAGTCTACTATAATTAAAAAAAAAAAATTTTATATTTAAACATACCAAAACGCTAACGTGATTTCTATCACTGAAAACAATATAACCTATAAGTATATGGTCGTTGCGCATCCACAGCAGAGTACATTCACTTGTGCAAAATTTAGCCAAAATCGCATGAAAAAAAAATTGTGATATTTTAGAAAACTTGCTGGTTAAACTCGGAACTTGGAGATAACCATTACAACGGTATAACACTTTTTAACAGTTTTCATTGTACCTTACTTGTGGCTATTTTTACTCTAATTTTAAAATTAAAAGCGTCATCTGTGATTAAAGTATATTACCACAGCTGAAATAACACAATCTTTCTGCGTATAACAAATATAAGCAAAAGAAAATAACTTCTTCACAAACCAACATGTTCATTTTAATTACTCACGTCAGAAAATTTTAGCTCTTGATTTGATATACGTTGGTATTGTTCTATTTTCTTTAAAAGAAAAGTATTCATTACATCTACAAATTTAAATGTTGTAATAAAAGATAAATGAAAAAATAGGGTTAAAAATTACAGTATATTAGCAGTATATTTCAAACTCATTAAAATGTTGTTATTTTTTACTCATTTTTGCTTAATAACTGCTAAAATATTTTGTTCAGCTAAAAGGCATTTTAATGCGAAAGCGAAAGAAGAAATGAGCACATCCTAATATAACAAAAATTTTTTTTAGAATTTTTTGTTCTTACTTTTTTATTTTTTATTAAATACTTGTAGGAATATAAGAACGCATAATTTCTCACATGCAGCCTAGGATGCCAACATTTGCCCAAAACAATTATGTATAAACATTCATAAAATTAAAAGGATACTCATGGAAAATTCAAATTAACCTTAAATATTGAATAACAAATTAAGATTTGGAATTTTGTTGCTACAACTAGAATTTATGTAATAAAACTTTTTTTAATATTATATAATATTACTAGGTTTTTATATACATACATATATAAAATAAAAACAGTTTCGGTTTTGCACATGGGCTCTTTATATATCATGAAAAATAAACACAAACAGTTTAGTGAAATTTAACAAAAAAAAAACCAGTTAATTCAATTTAATTTTGTGACTTTCTTTTTCTTAAATTAATACTTAACATAGCGCAGTTATGGCTGTGTATATAATGCCTGTCAGTTTTTAAAGATCTATAACTTGAAATCAAAGCAGGAGAGCCATTGGTAGCTCACAGTATTTAAAGTTGTTGATGTTACCGAACGTTCTATGAACAAACTTCAATGTTTCTGCGGCTACGGGGGAGCATAAACGTCTATAAGCAGTGCCTGGTTTCTGTAACTAATCTGAGAGTTTCTCGCATCGAAAAATTTATTATCAGTCAGTAAAAACAGGATGAGTGAGAAAAAAATTTATATTTTTTAATTTTATCGTCATCCAACAAAAGGGCGAATGACAAGTATAATTATCAAGGCTCGGACTTTCATGCAACTAAAAATTTATTTTAAGCACTTAAGAAATGCACTTAAAAATGAAAAATATACGCAAAAATATGCATGTACCTACGAACAAAGTACCAAAACTAAAATAATAAGAAAACAAATTTTTTTAGTTTCTTATTATAATAATAATTATTATAAGAGGAAAAAACATAAAACAAAGATTATTGGGTGTATTATTTAATGCAACCGAACTTTAGGTGCGTTCCAGTCGGCAACTGAAAATTTATGGTTGCCAGAAAGGCACTAAATAGGAGCTGAGCAGCTCTCATTTGCCAGTTGCCATCAGTGTACCATTTTCAGCAACTTTCAACCCAACTGAGGCTCACTCAGTTGCCATCCATAATCGGCCTATTAAATTGTTTTCCAAAAATTGAGAAATATGCATTAAAACATTTTTATTACTTCAAAAATATGAATTTATTGACAAAATGTGCAAAAATATGCTACTTAGAATTTGATGATTCGCATAGAAAATTAGTCAATACTTCTTTATATATCACCACAAAAAATATGCGTTTGCATGAAAGTCCGAGCACCGATAATTATTAAGTTTTTCGCGATGTCACAACTTCTTCCAAGTTCCAGAAACGAGGCATAGCGGTCGGGTATATTAGACCAGGCCACATCAGTCGCGTAATAACTAATGCGCAAAATTCTAATAAGGCTATTTGTGCGGAACGCCTTATTGCCAGAGCATTAAGACTGTATATAACATAATAGCGATTAATTTAATATATAACTGTAAATTAGTATAATTTTTTCAATGCTATTACATATTTACTTTGATTAAAGAGTATTCAATTCGTTTTTTTTTACATAATTCAAATTGAAGCTCCTTAAGTTAACTTATCGAAGAAGGATAATATTGTTTAGTTTTAAATGTTGAATATTTTATTAAAAATACTTAACCCTTATGTGAATAGAAAAAAACACCTCCAACAGCAAGGAAAGGTACCCGGGTACCTATATGGAAAATAGGGGTGTTCTTATTTTTAAATATCGGATTTTTAGAAACCGCCGGCCAGATTCTTTTTGCTTTATATTATTAAAGTAAATAAATGAAATGTGCAATAAATCCGATCATTTTAAGTACACCTGTAAACGACTTCAATGTACCTCTGTGGAATAATTTTTGAATAAATTTCGACACAAAAATAAGAGTTTCTATTTTTATCATCTCCAATTTTATTGTCATTCGACTTACATATATTACAATAGTGTGCGGATCACATAGCGCAAGTGTTAGTCGGATAAATCTTACAGTTCCTATTTTATAGCCCTCTAATTTAAACATCTCACATATTTTTTTTCGAAAAGTTTCAACTTTCTGTGGATTTGTCGTAGTTCAAATAACGATAAAACTTTAAAAGTACGTGCTATTCAACATATTTTTATTGAAGCTGTTTCCAGCTCAATTAACCTTCCTATAATCACGTCAAAATATGAAACGCGTATACTCGCTCTCGGTCTGTCAGACCGATATGTTTAGAGCCTACAAAACTTATATTAGTTTAAAAAAGTTTTAATAAAACTCCATTTAGTTTTAGATATGTCTGTTTTAATAATTTAAGCACAATTTATAAAAAAAAAGTATTTGACTAATAGTCTTTCATGGCAATCATTGTAAAATATTGTTAAATTCTTAAGAGATAAAAATCACCAAAAAATATATTTCTATTAAAACCAAACAAAGCAAAATGCATAAATTCTAAACTAAAAACTAAATCTAAAAATAACACAAAACTAAAATATATGTTCAAAATAAAACCTTTGAAAAACTGTTACGCCAAAACTCAAGTCGGTCTCGCAGACCAATTATTGCTACTTACGAACACACGCCTTATTTGCACAAACTTTGTAACGGCAATTAATTCAAGTGCATTGAGAATGATGAAGCTAACAGAAACTACAATACGCTCGTGCTCTTCTTTCATAAGAGAAAAATGAATATATTATAAGTCGGTCTCAAAGACCGTATGCGTGACTATAGGAAGGTTCAAAATTATCGGACTCGCTCGAAATTTTACTTTGTTAATTTTTTACTATTAAGGAACAAAAATCTGGCCAGCGAACTGGAATCAAAAAACTTAAAACCATGTAATATAAATCTGAGATTTACAAATATGTACATTTGCCATAAAGTTTTAATATGCTGTTACCGCTTTATATTATGGAAGTTATCAAGGAAAACAAAGAGCAACGCGCTAAAAAAAGCAAAAGGGATTTCTTAATTATCTTTCACATCAGCAATACTGAGTATGCTTTGAAAATACTTGGAAGCTGTAACGTCAAATATTTCCTGTTTGCAAAAACGGCCAAAAGCGATCGTACTCCAGTAGTAGGAAGTTGTCATGTATGCTTGCAACTACGTATGAAACAAAGAAACCCCCGTAAAGCTTGTACCAGATGTTCTAGGCCGATTTGCAATGCACATTCAACAAACTATCCAATCTGAATAAATTGTTCACACAGCGATCAATAAAAATTTATTTGTAGCTTAGTGTGCATTTCTGCTTTCTTATATAAAACATTAACTTTTGTGTTTGTTTACTTTTTTTCATCAAATAAATAATTTATCATATCGACTTTCATTTATTTTATTATTAGGAGCAAACGTTGGTGTGCCAGTACTTTGAATCTACAGCAAATTTTTTAGATCGAAATTTTGAATTTAGTCCACATGTTCTGAAATCCCAAAGCATAGTATGCAAAAACGATTGGCATTTCTGAAAAGCCTTATATGTACGTAGTTATTTGGTATAATGTGGATCAAATGTGGATTTGATAAATGTTGGATCAAATGTGGACGTTATGCGCAAACATTTTCAGTTTTGAGATTCTCGGAAAAAAAATCATTATTTTTTTATATCCTATTATTTAGTACATAAATTCCTATATATAATTGCAATATTTTATTCGAAAATATCAACAATCAACGATTTTATTGCATTAATAAAAAGTTAATACATATGAAAACTATATAAAGATCTATAACACTTTTGCGCCAGTATGAGTTATATTTAATACTAAATATTAATTATACGCCATTTTGGCCAATATCTCTCAGGCCATGTTCAGTTTTTTGATTACTCATTTCTACTTATAAGTCCATAAATTTTACACGTATAAAAGAGAAAGGTAGACATATCACATATTAAAATTTACAAAATTATGTATAGTTTTCAATAATGTGATTTTAACAGTTTAAAGCGTTTTGAAAGACTTTTTGTAACACAAAGGGAAAAAATTTTGTTATGTGATGTTTTCTGTATATTAATTTTTTTCTTAATGTTACAAAATCGTTGACTGTTGAGATTTTCGAATGAAATTTTGCAGTTATATATGTCCATGTGAAATTTTATTTCGATAGAGCTATCCATTTAGAAATGCCTGATTTATATTCCCAATATTTTGATTCTGCCCCACTGTGCAATGTACTACTTTCCCAATATTTTTGTTGCGAAAGTAACAAATGTCTTAAACATACTTATAAGACTTTAAGTTCAACCCTCTCTTAGCAAAGTTAGTATTGCACCTAATGAATTTTCGGGATGCTTATTGAGAGCTTTTTTTGATGCTTATAAAAGCTATATTATCTGCAAATGTTGATGTATAAATACTACTTGTTGGCATGTCGGAAGCATATGTCATATGTAGTAACGGAACTTAAATACTGCCTTGAGAAACTCAGGCATCAATCGGCTGTGATGGGCTTAGGATATCGCCTTCTTTAATGATGCATATTCGTCCAGTTAATTATCTTTCCAACAGCTTGTGACTGAGTGTTCGCTTGTAGCTTTTGTTTCAACTTATGAATTAAGCCTTCATGTCATACTTTGTCAAAAGCCTTAGAAACATCAATGAAGAGGGATGAACGGTATTTCTTTTCTTTAAGATTTTATCTAACCATATTCACAAATCTATTAACCAATTCACAAATTGTTCTATTGCGTCCTATTTGCAGTATTGCGTAAAATTTTGTGACTGCCATAAAAATGTGGTTGACATTTTTCATATTAAAATATAATATGACAATACTACTTAGCTGAAGAGAACGAAAAAAATTTTTGTTTCTTCAGAAGTTTGTCCAACTACGTTCACAATTCTATGTGGTTGTTCGATAGTGCTATATTGTCCCTTTCACTTAATATAGAAGTTAGCTTACTAATAAATAGTTTTTTTCAAATACATATTTTAGACAAGTTTGATAAAATGCTTATAGGCCGATAAAATGAAACTTTCGTATATACGGTCTTTTCCGGGCTTAGGTATCATTATAATCATTGAAACCTTCCAATCCGCAAATTCCAAAATTAAAAGAATTAAATTTCTAAACCAAACCAAATAGTAACAACAAGGAATGCACTTGCCTTCGTTTGTTCCTGAAATATTTTATTTTTGCAACACAGTGTGATTGCTGTAAGTGAGAGGTGTAAAATAAGTGCGGAAATTTAAGGGTTGCAATTGTTACTTACTTTGGGCAACCTAAAACGTTTAACCTGAATATATTATTACATTTGTACTGTTATAAAAATATGCAGTGATTTTAGATAGTACCTTTCTTCTTCTACAAAAATAAACTAGCATAAATGTAGTACTTATTTTGTGACTGTAGTGCTTTTAACAGTAGTTTATAGTTAAAATGTATTTCTTAAAAGCATATTTTGAGATAAACGTGAACTTTATGTTATATTCTGTTTTAACTTTATGACTTTTCCTATTAAATTTTAAGCGTTCGTTGGCTAGAGGAAATAAAATGCTTCTATATATATTTCTTGCTAACATTTTAATGGTATTTTATGTTCCTGGCTTTATGATATAGGCGTTATAGTGTATCTTTTTTATGAGTATGTGTTATTTTTATTATACTATTGTTTTATTTGTATTGAATAATTTATTGATTGTTTACCACAATACAGAAAAATACACAAAATATATGGGGCATTATATATAAAGCGGGCAACCCAAAATTTTTTTTGCATAATTCCTAGATATTTGGCATAACTTTACTTCTAGTAGGTATAAATGTGAACGCAAATTTTTTATTTTGTATGATGTTTATTTATCGATTTATGGGGTGCGGAAGTGTTGTCGTTATTGAAAAAATGTTTATTATTGTTTCGAACTAGAAAAAATAAATGATTCTTATAGGGCATTTACATTGTCTCAGAATCTAGTAGATTTGATTTGAAAACTTTATCGAAATGTATATCGTTTACACTAAGCTTTTTTTACATTTTTCTAGATTTCATATCTAAAAATAAACACTTTGACTGAAATTTATCTTATATCGTAAGCCAACAATTGCTGCCTTAGCTAATGCATACACTTTTGGTAGAAAATTTTTGTAGAGCGTAGCTTATTCACTCACCGTGTACAGGGTAATAAAAAGAAAATAAAAATACTAGATTTTGAATAGGTTTCGTCCAAATCTACTTACAAAGTAGATTTCGTTTTGTATGGGAAATCTAGTAAAAACAACTAGATTTAGCTCGAAATCTATGCAAATTTCTTTACATGTCTCGCTCTTTTGCTCATTGCTATAGAGAATAGGTATAAGTTCAATACTTTTATGTAAAAATCTACGAGATATAATTTCATGAAACATGTTAACCCTCTAGCGCTTCGCTGTATGGTTCTCTCTTGACCCTTTCTTAAAAATAAACAATAAAACTCTAATTCGATGGCGAGATAGCGGTCTAAAATATTGAATAGGAAGCTTTCATAAAATTTTACTATAAATTTCGAAGCCAATAAGTTTCTAAGCTCATCAGAAACGCAAGAAATCAGTAAGTAAAAATTTTAAATGTTCTAGAGGGTTAATTTATTAATTATTCACAAGTAGTTTTTAATAATTTGTGGCGTTCGAGTTGAGTTTAGAAATTTATTATCTTCTAAAACTTATAATAAAATTTTATGTTTTTTTTGCCCATATTTAAGAATGGGTAATTAAAGACCTGTACAGCGCAGTAGTTAACGGTCAAATGTTCCATGAAATTATGTCTCATGGAGTTTTATATAAAATTCGCATAGCTTTTAAACTTATGGAGATCCCATTACCAAACTTTTACAGTATAATGAGGACACCCTAGGCTACTTTTGGTAAAAAATATAGAACATGTCTAGGTTAGTTAGTTTTAATTGGTCATTTCCGGTTTTGAACATGAAATTTTTTTTAGTTATTTTTTTTTTAAGATAAGACGATAATTTTGGTGGATTATGATGTAATTGCACAAGAAACTTGTAATTAAATTATTATGGGATATGATGTTTTTGCTGTAAAAAATTCTTTAAAATTATTTTAACACAAATAATAATCATAAAAATCGTTTGTCGTAACAGTTATGACACAAGACTGTTTTGATTAAACCAATTTTGGATGGGGTAGTAAAATATTAAATACTTCTGATCTACACAACACACAATTTTGTACTTTAATTCAGAGGACACAAAATCAATTTCTATAAAAATTTCATTTAATGAAGAGTACAAAGAAGAGAACATTTTAAAACAAGGAAGAACTTCGAATACAGAATTAAGTAGATTCAAAAACGTATAGAGAGCCAGCAAAATTTTACAATAAATTAGTCAATATTAAATCATTGCTTCCATATATTGCACCGATTTATAAAACAATTATTTACAATCCACAAACAGTCATAATGCTGAATAAATTATTGTTTTTTATACCGATTTTAATATTTTTCGTTTGTTAGAAAGTTAAATTTTGTAATGATTTATTTAAAAGAAAATAAATACCTAAATGAAATAAATGTGTATTTTAGTTTAGAAAAAAATTAAAATTTTTTTTTGGCCATACATAAATTTTTTCATAAGCCATACATAATTTAAATAAAAATATAGAATAATTTTTAGGAACTTTTTGCAGTAACATCATAAACCACACAAATTTTCGAAAATTGCTCTTGTCCAACGATGGTAATGTGATACTGGTCGTTTTAAAGGAGTTTTTAAGGGGCGTACAGATTTATTTCATGAGAGACCTATTTTAATAATTTTTTTTTAGCTTTAAAGTCGATTATCTCAAAATTTTTTTGTGGCATATGATGTTATTACAATAAGCCCTTCAATTGTCTTATTTTGCAAAAGTCTGATTCGCTAGACGATTTTGCTTGACTTTGTTTCCTTTTTTTGCATTATAGAATATAACAATAAATTTCCAGGACTTAATTCGGAAATTATTATTATTCGGCTTAAGTTCAATAATTGAATACATGTAAATTCAAATTATTTTTAATAGTGAAATATTAGAATATCTAATGAGACTAGCAGAACGGATCAGTACTAATAATTTCGACAGTCGCTACACTGTCATCATCAGCGTCCTTTGTTCGTTCACTTTTACAACGTTTGAGCGTGGATACTAGTATTAAGGAAACATCAGCTATTTAACCAAATTTTACGATGAAATAGAATATGTGTATCTGTATATTCGTTTTTATTAATAAGGTAAACACGAAGTTTGAAGTCTGATTATTTAGTCCAATTTTTTAATTCTTATTTTATTTTTGGTTTTGCTTGTGCGTAAGCTCCGCCTACGATCAATCAAGCTATTGTTGTTGGTTTAAACAGGTTTTCTTTCTGTCTTTTATAATTTACGTTATGATGAAAATTAGACCGCCAAAACCATACATGTATGCAACTTTTTGCGCGTGCCGTCGCAAATTTTAATATATGTACGTAACTGTTATTCGAACTGAAATAGGTTAAGTCAGAAATTATTTGCGACGGCGCGCGCAAAAGGTTGCATACATGTATATTTTCTGCGGTCTAATTTACAACTGAAAATCAGAATGTAAATTATAAAAGAAAGCAAGAAAACCTGTTTAAACATGCACAACAACAATAGCTTGATTGATAGTAGGCGGAGCTTACGCACAAGCAAAACCATAATAAGAGTTGAAAAATTGGAATAAATAACATATGTTAAAAAATTTCGAAAAACATTTTTGTTTGCTAGAAATGAAAGTTGTTTATTTAGTTATTTGGAACGCTGAACGCGAATCTGCACTCCATTTTTTCCCACCAGCTCTAGTTTTTGCGATATAGCGTTATTTATAAATAAAGAAATTTTCACCACATATAGTAGGACAGTCAAACATTGTTTCCAAATTTGCTTAGTACTTTCAGAGATATTACAAAAGTTTAAATTTTGTAAAAAAATTTTAGTTTTTTGTTCTTAAGAATGCATAAAAAATAGAGATACAACAACAAGCTTATTTTTGACTTAGTAGCTTGTAGCTCAATGTATTCGAAAAGAATTGAGAAATTTTTTAATGAAATTGGTGCACAACTTTTGATTTTATTCATGGTTCAGTGAGAGAACTGAAGTGATAAAAATTTGATTTTCATACAACAGCAATTTCTGACTTTGTGTTTGCTACTGTTGTATGACAATTAAAAATTTATCAATTCAGTTTTGTCACTAAATTGTTAATACAATTTCAATGAAAAATAGCTCAATTTTTTTTAAATATATTTAGCTACATGCTACTGGACAAAAAACTGGTCGGTTCTTTTATCTTTATTTTGTTATAAAGTTTCAAAAACAGATATATAAAAAATTTTATAAAACATTATTTTTTAATATTTAATATTTTTGGGCTCTAGGTCACACTTTCGTTTTTAATAAAACTCTTATTTTAGCTCTATCAAATATTATTTATTTCATATATTCAATATTTCGACCACCGTCGGTGCTCTCCTTCAGGAAAAAATTTGAGTAAAGCTTTCCACTTTCTTAAAGAATATAAAGCTCACTGATGGTGGTCGAAATATTGAATATATGAAATAAATAATATTTGATAAAGCTAAAATAAGAGTTTTATTAAAAAACAAAGTTTGACTTAGAGCCCAAAATATTAAATATTAAACTTATGCAGTGTAAGGTCGAATAAAATAACAAATACCTAATTAAAAATTATTATTTTGCTCAAACTTTTACGAAACTATTACGCAGATTTGGACATAGTGATTCTACGGTTTAAAGATTATTTTGTTGTCGAATTTTGAATTTTTTACCTAACCGAATAGAACATGGTCTTCTCAAGTTATGTTATGTTGTACATACATCCAGCAAGTGCCTTCATTTTTGGCATAACAAAATATCTCGATAATTATAGCTGATAAAAAATTCTAATTATATAGTTAAAATCTGCATAATATATGGAGTCGATAACGGCTAACATTTTCCCGAAACGCGATGTACTGTAAACATGTGTAATCAGAGGTGAATCTTCGTGTTGACCATACATATTAATAAAAATGAATATGGATATACTCTATTTCTATTTCGTCATAAAATTTGGTTAATAGCTGATGTTTCCTTAACCTTTAACTACGGAGGCGATGGTAAATTTTAATGCGTCTTAAAATTTTTTGCAATTACTCCTTTCAATTTCGATCTAGCTATTTAGTTTTTTTAGTATATTCATATATTTCATATTCGGTCGTATTTTGGTGGAGGTTGGAGTAGCCTGATCCGGGAAATGCATACCTTGGGGTAAATTACTATCACGTACGTAATTTTTCTTAAAAAAATATTTAAACATTTTTTAACAACATTTTTAGGAAAAGTATTTTTTTATGTTGTATAATATGCAATTTCTGTTTGTAGACCATATCGAAGTAAAAAAACCCATTGGTAGAGCAACAACCAAGTGCATTCAAGATAATGACGCAGTGAGCTAAGTCAGTACTTGTTGACCAAAACAAAGGCATATTTCCGGAAAATCCTGCAAAGGTTAAAAAAAACTGCACACTTTTTTCTACATTATAGTAAGCAAATTTACATGGTCTGCATATGCGTACACTGTGCCAATATAAATTTTAATGCATTAAAAAAAAATTAAAAGATTGAACCGCATTTCTTACGAATTTTTCTTTCTCTAATCTCTTTAATTTTACTTAAATGTATACCTTTGGCTATGAAAAATACGCCACTTAAGTTTTTGATTAATTTTGAAGTCATATATTTTTTTTAATTAAATGTGTAATACTTTTTGGGTTTAAAACAAATGGTTGTATAATAAGCTGGCTTTTTTTATTATTATTTTTTTTAAAGAGAAGTAACACAATCAGGCAATTAATGCCTACTAATTAATTAGTTAATGTGTTACCTTCTTTGGGAAAGGGATAGTGTAGAGAGGACAGGTGGTGAAGTGGGAGAGATATAGAAAGCTTAATTAAATTACAACTCTGCTATTGCTCGTTTTTTGTAGAGCAGTTTTGCAAGCCACTCTGGTGTCAAGTAGAGGCATTGAGTTCCTTAAGCTGTGTAGCCAATTTACTAGTTCTTTTACTTCGCCGACGGTTTTGCTACAATACCGACGAAGGAGGGTGCTGTGAAGCGCATTAGGATATGTTAGTATTAATCGCTGCCGTTACTGCCAAAGTGATTAGTGCTATGCCTTCATCAGTTTAACAGCCCAACAACAACTAACGCAATAACATACAACGCACATGAGAAAAAATGCAGGATGTTGTTGGGTTGCCTGAAACTAGTCTTGAACTCAAGACCTCAGGGTTTGTAGTCAAACGCGATAACTACTCCGCCAACGGCACCCTCAATAAAACTAAAATAACTAAATAAAACTTTTATTGATATCTTTATTTTTTTAAATTTTAAATGTTGTTGTTATACTTGAAAAAATTAAAAAAAATTGTTTACTAGTATCCACAATCAAACGTGGTAAAAGTTCACAAAGAACGCTGATGATGATAGTGTAGCGGCTGTCGATATTAGTAATACTAGTTCGTTCTGCTAGTCTGATTAGATATTCCACTCTAAAAATAATTTGATTTTACAATATATTTATTATAATAATATCCGACTTAAACCTATTTCACTTCGAATAATAATTACGTAGAAATAGTCACCCCTATTGTGAATATATTTTCCCTCGAAATGTTTTCCCTTTCCCTTCTTTAGCGATCGTGAATAAAAAATCAAAAAATTCCCACTATCATGAATGATTTTTTTCACGTAGATTTTGTCCCTTTTCCCCTGTTTTTGTTCACTTTATTTTAGCAGGGGATATGGATAAATACATCATGTAAATGCTATTTTATCCTTCCAATTAATTGTTAAAGCTTCAAAGTAGATATTTTCAGTATGAACTAAGTTTCGCGATGATGGAATAGCAGAGAATCATTCATCGCGTCCAAAATATATAAAAACCCAGTTTTACTTACTCTTGAGGAAATTTAAATTAACGCCTGCAATGGCTCGGGTACTCCAAAGCATTGGATGCATCTAGTAATCCTGGACGAACAATTCGATTTTTTAGATTCCTCATGGAATAAAAAGATAATTCCAATACTTAGCACTGTATCTTATTATTTTTTAATAAAAATGTCTTTGATTTTTAATGTATTTTATTAAGCTTCTTCCTTATTTACATTCACTAAAAACTGATAGCGGGAAAAATTTTTTTTTTCATTAAAAGAATTTGAAAATTTAGTAATATTTTTTTTTCTTCATTTGACCTTATTCATCATAATGAAGTTAAATTTTTTCCGTGTATAGAACTACAAAAATTGCTTAAGCATTTTGGGCGCAAATTCTTGATTTTGTGAAAAACGTTGGGATTATGTAGGGATTGGGGAATTCCCGGGAATTACCATCCTATGAAACTGCTTGAAAACTTTTCTGCCAATGTACTTTTTGGCATACTAATAAGAAAAGTTAGTGCGGGGAAGAAAGAGACTAACCTTAAAAGTTATTACATAAACTTACAGGGCATAACTTTTAATCTATTCAAATAATTGTAAAAATAATAATAACAATAATTCCAAAAATTTAAATATATGCTATTACATAAAGTTTTAGTTTGAACTGCATCCACGGTGCAGTGAACCGTTGTTTCCCGCAATAAAATTGAAAATAAATTATTATAGATAGTAATTTTTTGATCTCTTTTATTTTATGTATTCTTTTAACAAAAAAATTTAATTTAAATATTATATGTCTATTATTAAAACATTTGAAATTTTAGTTAATTGAAATGAGTAATCTCTGATAAAACAAACACAATTAAAATATTCAAATAACATTAACAAAAAAATGGAATCTGTGTTATTTATTTTGTATAATTTTTATTTGTTATTTTTAGCAACAATACTATTTTTTTACATTTTTTTTAAATAAATTTATTTTCTAATAAACTCGTATACGTTGCAATTTTGTTGTTTAAATTAAACCAATTATTTAAATTTATTCAATATGTTAACCTAAATAAAAACAAATATTTACTAACTATTTTAAAAATCTTATCAATTTATTTACATTTACAATATATAGTATATATGTACATATCGTTAAATAAAACGGCAAATGGTCTATCTAACAAAAAATTCTAATCAGATTTTTAGTAAATTCCAATGCATTTCACCAACATACATAGCTACAATAAAAATCACACTTTCCCGAAAAAAAACAATAGCAATAATATTCAGAAAATCTAAAGGTAAAAAGAACTGGCCAATTAAATAGTTTAGCATCTTTATTGCTTTTCCTGTAAAATGATAAAAATGTTAGTTAGGAAATTTCGCGTTTGAGATGACAATATACATTTATAAATAATTATCGTTTTATTTATAACAAATGTTTTTTAGTATTTAAAATATACTGCTTGTAATATAGTACATATGTTTGTGTTTGTTAAAAAAGATTGCTCTTAAAATTTATTGAATGCATATTACTAGCAAACATTAAATAAAAATAAAAAATTGCAAATATTCACAAACAACCATTTCCCCAACATCCACACCAAGGTATCTTGCCACCAGTATGAGAACTTACAGACAATTTACGCCTTTGCGACCGCATACTAAAACTTGCCGATGACTCTCGTGATGATGCTAAACTATTTGAGCTACGATCAGATAATGAAGCCACAGTCTCGCGATTACTATCCCTACGGGAATGATGACTTTGATGAGGATTTGTGTTACTAACCAGCGATGAGCTGTGCTGACGATGATGATGGTTGTGGAGATGATGATGATGAGTCCCATTAGTGCCACCACTTACACCACTAATACGTTGATTTGCGTGCGATACAGTGCTATCAGAATGACGTCGTGAACATTTTGAACGCATGACATTGGCTGCTGCACATGCAAGTTCTGCAGCACTGGATTTGATTACATCTTGACTGTTTTTACGAACTTTTTGTTGCTGTGTCAATGGTGATATAACATTTGGATAGCTGTTGCTATGGGCATGATTGTGCGCCAGCAGTTGGGACATACCACTAGTATTTGAGCTGTTGCGTTGATGATGAGGCGTTGAATTAGGTGTAATCGAAATTATGGGTAGTACTGGTGTTGTTGGCAATGGTGAGCTGTCACGTTTGCGAGAGGAATGTGGAGAGTTTGGCGTACTCTGGCTAGTCTGTTTAATGTTTCGTAATGCTGGATTTGATAATATCGCTTGCAAGTCCGTACAACTACCGCTGGTCATCATCTCAAAGCCAATTTGGATGGGTGGAGCTTGTGAAGGCTGCTCAGGAGATCCAGGGCTATCGGTATCGGCACAAACGATAGATACTCTTCTAGCTTTTCGTTTAATATTTTCTAACGCCTAATAATAAAGAAAATAAATAAAAACAATTTAAAACATAAAAATTTAGAAAGTTAATGAAACCGACGAAATCGAGAATTGCTTCAATTATGTGGTAAGGAAAAAAATAATACTGTGATACGCTCAAATTATTCAGAAAACGAAAAACCTTGTGTTTTTCTAGGTCATTTCGTAAATTTATTTTATAAATATACTGAAAATACGGGTTTCTTACAGTTTCAAAATTAAACAGTCATAACTTCGTTGTTTCAAAACAGGCTTCTACGACACTTTGTGCTATTAATTTATTTCAAATAAGGCATGGCTTTTGAAAATCAGTTAGTAAATGGCTAAGTTATGGTGGTTTAAGTGTAAAAAAACAAATTTTCAGCTGAATTTAATTTTCCTCAGGCTTATGAGATACCAAAACACTACAAAGGATTATTAATTTTTGTGAAAAAGAACACTAAAGAAGCCGTCAAAAATGCATAATTACATTAAAACCGGTTAAAGCATAAATGGCTTGTGGTACACCCACAATATTATTACAGTCACGGAATGTACTTTATCCAAGAATTATTCTCTGCAGGAATTTTTAAAAGAATAAATATTTAAAATTCTCACCAATCTGATACTAACATTTAATGAAAACTCTAAGTTCAAATTAATACGGATTTCAATATTAATACGGCTTTCAATATTGTCCGTTGTGTATATTATAAGTATCAAAAAAGTACATGCATAAAAAGTAACACACATACAAACATTCAAAATACTCTGTACGTAAACTTAGCTAAAATTGTAATTTAAAATATATAAATATTCATTTAAAATCAGTCGTGTAGTGGATAGTGCGTTAGACTATTAACCGGAACGTCACATGTCCAATTTCAGCCAAGACCATGCGCGTGTTTCTTTTTATGTGTAATTTTAAATGCATAAAAATGATGAAGCTTACATCAACTTCGTGCTTCTCGCTTACACTATGCTTTAGCCGGGTGGTTGATATCTTTAAACCTGAAGGAGCTTTGTTCAACTCCCAGTGAAAATTAAAATAAAAAAATTAAAAAAAAAAAAATAAAGTGAAAATCATTTAACTTAAAGGAAGTTGGGGTTGATTATTTAGCAGTAAAAATAGCTGAAACAGAAGAAACATCTTTTACTTTGTTAACGGAAGTTGCGATTAGTTCTTGTGACCGTAAAACTTATCTAAACAAATAAAGAATCATTACTTTTTACGGTTTTAAGTCAGTACATTTTTTAACATATTAAATTTAATAAACTTTTTGTTAAATATAAATGAGAACTAAGAAGACTGGGTTTTAATTAAATTTTCATATATTTTATATTATAATTGTACTAATTTTTACGTACAGTAATATTTTGAGTTTATGTTTCCTTTGTGCTTCGAGTTTATTAAATTTATTCGAGATATTATCAGAAATTTATGGGTCAAGATCTGCTGATGAGTTGGCAGTAGCCACAATAGCATACATGTAGATAGACTAGCTTAACCCACATAAAATAAATATTTTCTAAATATGTATTTTCTTTGTAACACACCATACAAAACCATAAACTTTTAGCAACTTAAAAACTACTTAATTTCTAGGAGTTTTAACGCTCACCTCTTTTTCATCGCTGGTAGCATTTTTATTATCCTCATTTGTATTATCTGACGTATCCACATCTAACGATCTTGTCAAATGTGTTGGTTGAGATCGAAATTGGGCTCTTTTTGCGGCAGCATTAGCCAAAGCAGTATATAATTGACTTTTATTAGGCGGTAGCCCAGCTAGAACTGGAAAATTTGTACTTGAGGCTGTCACCGGTAGACAACCCGTTACAGAGCTACTTCTCGCTACTCCTGAACATTTAATATTTAAAGGTGTTGGATATGATCTAGTTGGTGGTGTTGGCGGCAATTGTTTAATATTTAAAGATGTGGGCGTATTAACATTAGTAGCTAGTGGCGACACAGGCAGTTGTGTCCTCTGGCTTAATGGTGAATTTAAAAAAGGTGAAGTTTGTGTTCCTGTAGCTGCTACTATTGGTGCTGTTGTTGTTGCTATAATAGCAGCCTTATTTATACGATCAAATCCTATATATTTACGATTCTCAGGAAATGGTTGCATTGGATCTGGTATGTGTGGTGACGGGCTATCATTGTGATCTCTTTCCAATGATTTAGTTCTTCTAATTGTATTGGTATTATTCATAGGATCTGTGTCATTAGTATTGTCAGTATTGGCAGCATTTTCGGCTTCTTTTATTGTAGGATTATCACCGTCATATGTAAGCAGCAAATTCATTTCAGATCTATAAGGTTTGGTATTTTTATTGTCCTGCTGCAGTGAAGGTTGTCCACTTTTGTTAATTGAGTCTGAAGATTTGTTATTAATATTATCACGTGACTTATTTTTTACTAATTGTATGGCTAATATGTCCTCGGATATTGCCTCAATATCATTTAGAATGGACTCTAAATTAGCAGAATCTGTCTGTAAGATCATATTATATGTCAAGATTAATTAATAACTTATAATGTTTTGTAGGTTAAAATGAAATACATAAATTAGTTTTATTAGTATATTAAAAAAGTTTGCAATGTGCTAAAAGCCTCTTCACACTATTATACAAGTCGTTAAATATACACTGAATTTTGGTATAAATAAATAAATGTATTTTGCGTTCTGTATTAAATTAATACTATTTACTTTTAAAATTTATCTTATTGATAAATCTTACGCTTTTGTTACACTATCCCATAAGCGGTTCGGCTTCTGTAGGAAATGCAGATTGTATGTATGCAGAAGCTTATTCATTTTTTTCTCTGGGTATATCAAATAGTGCCTTCGCTAATTAAAGATTTTCTACCTTGCTGACCTCTCGCAGTGGTTAAGGATTTTCTCCTCTGGGTATTTCGAATAGTGACTATCATGAGTAAAAATTGTCTTCACCCTGGAAGCTAAAGGCCAGCTGTTCAGAATACCAATACTCAGCAATATTTTCATATCAAAGTTAAGTTAATGTCCATGCATGCTATATCTCATACTTGTTGAAGATTATGTTCTCTTTGACACCGAACCAATGATATAAGGGCCAATGGCAAAAATTTAAATAACTCCTAAAGAGCAAAATTAAAGAACTTTCAATTTTTCCTGGCATTAAGCAAAAAAATGAAAGACTCTAAAAGAGAACAGCCAATAATTAAATAGCTCCCAATGAAATAAGCCCCAACAGAGATGAAATAATTTCCAATTAATAATTTTTTATATATATTATGGCGAGCCTTCGGCCGCATATATTTTCTCCTCTTTGGCATGTCCAAGAATGGCTTCACTTACTTAATATTTCCTGCATAACCATTTTCTTCTTTCTGGTATGTCAAAAACTAGCTACTTAAGTATTTCTGCATTGTTGGCCTGCGGCCATACGCAACTATTTTCTCCTCTCTGCCATGTCCATAAATGGCTTCATTTACTTAAGCTCTCTTGCATTGGAAGCAACCTTTTTCTCCCCTTTGGTATGTCCACAAATGACTTCACTTACTTTGGACAGGCGCAACCATCTTTTTCATGCGGGCGTGCGGCCGACGGCCGTCAATGCAAGAACCTCTAAAAAAGCGAACCCAGAAGCGAAGAAGCCAGAGGAAATGGTATGCCCGGCCAAAGGCTGGCTATTAAGGAAAGCTTAAGTAAGCGAAGCTATTTTTGGACATGCCAGGGAGAAGAAAACAGATACGCTCAGCCGAAGGCCGGCAATACTGGAAAACTTAAGTAAACGAAACCATTTTGGACATACCAGTGATGATAATATGGTTGTGTCCTACCGAAGGTGGGCAATGCATGAAAACTTAAGTAAAAGAAGCCAGTTTTGAATATATATTACAGTGAAAAAACCAATATTATGGGCCGAATGTTGGCTAAGCAAGAAAACCCCTCAAAGCCTGAATGTAGAAAATGGTTCCACCCGTTTGAAGGCTTACAGTTTTTGAGAACTGTTAACAAACATCACAATTGTGCAAAATGCAATTCTAAGAGAAATGAAATAGCTTCTAATAAAGTTAAGTAACTTCAAAAAAAAATAGCTCCCATTTTAAATATTTTTCCAATTTCAAAAGTCGCAAAATAAATTAAATAACTCCAAATAAAATGCTCCCATTCATATTTTCTTTGGGTTTTTCTTATTTGGGAATTATTGCATATTAAATAAATCCCAAGCAGTAAAAATTAAATAAATTCTAATGTTTTTGGAAGTTATTTCATATGAAATAACTTCAAATTTCGTATGGGAAAAAGACTTGGAATTATTTAATTTTTTTTTCGTTGGAAGTTATGTTATTAGTAGTTATTTCATGGTACCTACCAAAATTATGTTACGTAAAATTAAGAAGGGAAGATTCTATTAATTATTCGTATTTCAAATTGATTTAAAGAAAAGAGATTTCTTTGCTACACAGAAAAAATTTTATATCCAAGGAATTTTTTCATAAATGCACTATTGGTAGATGACCCCTTTATTTATTTATTTCTTTTTTGCAAAAAGTCAGTTTTCGCACTTGCATTAACAACATTTTTGCTATTGCTATCCAATAGAAAACTCATCAAACAAAATCACAGTGTAATTTGTTTGTGTGTCTTTCTAAAGACGGCTGATTATTTGGTCATCAATATAGAAGCGCAACAAAATAACTCCCCGAAATCCAACAATGACAAAGGTCTCAAAAGGTAATATAGTGTAGTAGAATCGAAATAATTGGTGTCCCGTTAAATGTTAATTCGCGATAATTCATAAAAAATAGCGCTCTCTTGAAAAAAGCGCGTTAATTCATAAAAGTTTCACACATTTCGATGTCCTCGATTAATCGTATTTTTTTCATAAAGTTTCCGTTTCTATACTACATCACGATTAAAAAATTGGGAGGTGCCAAGCCCATTCAAAGTAGATATTCTTTTTCCACAAATTCTCCTGAAACGATTCTCGTGAAGCTTGCAATATAATATCGTTAGAGACAATATATTATCGCTAGAGAAGTGGGCAGTGTCATTCCCAAAGGTACTAAATATTCTTTGTCAACTACTTTTATTTAATCAATCCTTATGAAACTTTGCATACACATTACGTTCCCGGAGTAATGTGATTATGATTCCAAAAGTGGGCAGTGGCGCACTGATGCAAAGTAAAAAGTATTTTTTGTTTATTTTATTTTTTATAGAGAAGTAACACAATCTGGCACTTCATGCCTACCAGTTAATTGGTGGAGCGAGAGAGAGAGATAGAAAGCTTAATTCATTTACAACTCTGCCATTGCGCGTTTTTTGTTAGATTTTTTTAAGAAAGTGTTGTAGCCACTCTGGTGTCAAGTAGAGGCATTAATTTGCTTAAGTTTCGTAGCCATTTATTAGTTGTTTTACTTCGCCGACGATTTTGCTACAATACCGACGAAAGAGGGTGTTGTGATGTCAGTACTAATTGCTGTCGGTACTGCTAAAGTGATCAGTGCTATGCCTTCATCACTTTAACAGTCTAACAACAATCAACATAATGACACACCAATGTACATAAAAAAAACATGAAATTATTGGCTTGCCTGAAACTAGTCTTGAACTCAAGACTTCAGGTTTTGTACTCAACGCGCTAACCATCGCAGCCCTTCTACTAAGCACATACAATTAGTTCGCGTTAAAATAGAACGTTATGATATAAAAAGTTGGCAGTGGCGCACATGTATGTATTGTAGTCACTTGTCTTTGCAAGAATTATTTACATAATTTCTCGTGCCCGGTTCCTAAAACGCAGATATATTTTGATTCAATATATCCTAGCAGATAATAATATACATACAACAACGTCATAACTCAAATAACGTGATTTTAGAATTAATAATGCCGAATTATTCTTCATATCTATTTCCATAGGTTGACAACACGTAACTTACTTTCAATTAACATATTACATACTTATATCCCTAAAAACACACCAAACTACAACATCACAAATCAAAATTAGTTAACGATATCTACTAATTTATTGAAGAGTTTTTATTTGCTGGCTAGGATTGCTTTCACCTGCGACCATCGATTTTGTACTTCATATTGCTAAATATTTCATAAAAATATTATATCTTATCTTTTGAGAGAAGAATACTATTTTCTTTTGTCATTAACGGCCATTTTCAGAATGTATGATTAAAAGTGAGCATGGACTTTAACGCCAAGTTCGGCACACAAAACTTGCCGTTAGCTTTTTTTCATACATTGTGAAAAGAGCCGTAAGTCATGTGTAAATGAAAAGTCTTAAACTCGTTTTCTGTAAAACCAGTTTTTTGAGTTATGACGCTGTTGAAGAAAATGAAACGAACGAGAACAAGTTTTACATATCTCGCTGGCCTGTGCTATTTAAATCTTTTATAAAAGCTGTAATTAAATTTTAATTAATTGAATTTTTTTTAAACATTTATTGAAGTTAAAAGTAAACAAAAATATATCATTATCCTTGTAGATAAATTCAAAAATCCATAAATAAAATACACAAAATCTACATTTCCTCCCTGATAAAACCAATTCTCACCTGACACATGGAATCGACAACAATAGAATTTGTTGATGTGGTTGACGTTGGCAGCCCCGTTGTTATTGGATTTTTGAAAGAAGAATTTATGGTTAAACTACATGAAACACTTGATAATATTGCCATTGATGTCGATGATGATTCCGTTGCTTGTATGGATGGTAGGGGCATGATGGTAGCATCACTACCACCAGCATCATCAGCAGCAAAAACATCTGTTTTAGAATGAAAGCAATTTGTTTTTGACGGTGATGATGCAGCTGTAATGTTTTGGTATTGTTGCAACTGTTGTTGTTGCGCTATACAACACTTAACAATCGATGACATCAAAGGTTGTGTAACAGCAGAAGCTGTGATTAAATTATGGCAAACATTTTGTGCGATTGCATAAACAGGATCATTAGGTTTTCGAAAGTTAATATTGGAATTTATAAATTTTAAACAAGCTGGTGGACATTTTGTTGATGTTAAATATCTCATATTAAATGTTGCTGCTGCTGATGATGACGATATTTCTGTTGTTGCTATTGTTTGTGTTGTTGGTAATGATTTTAGAGAATTACATAAAGTATTAGGAGTTAAAACAGTTGTTGTCTTTGTTTTTAGTAGAGGACAAAAAGTTTCTAAATTAGTTTTCATGCTGGTACATAAGTGGTTAGTACAGTTTAATACTGCTACTGTTGTTATTGTTTTAGTAGTTGTAGCAGTAATTGAGGTGGTAGTGGTATATATTACTGGCATTCCATATACATCATTATTAGTGACAACAATATTATTTGGTTGCTGATGCTGATAACGACGCGTTTGATGGTGTTTACTACGATGATGTGGTTGCTGTTGTCTATTTCTTTGATGTTGGTTAGAACTTACTTGTGCTTGTATTGTTGATGTGTTGGTTATACGCTGTGGTATAGGTGGCGGTTGCGCTATTGGCTTATTGGGTGGCCTGTACGGTGTTGCTAATGCATTAGTAACGTATATATCAGGTGGCTCACATTTGTGCTGTGGCATCAATGATTGCACTTGTTTCACCGCTTCGTTTTCTGGAAGTGGGGGTGCTGGTAATCGTTTTTGATTTGCTAAAGCTGTATTCAATTTCAATTTTGGTTTGAGGGGAGAGAAAAAATGCTTGGGTGCTGTGTTGACATTGTCATCGCTCGTATACTTGGCTGCAGCTCTTTGCTGTCCACAATGGCTAGGCGGCAATGTTTTTATGGGAACGGTTTCTATAATGGGATGCTGCTGGGTATTTACACCAAGATCAGTAGGTTTTTTCGGCAATGTTGGTTTTTCATTCAATATTGTCATACCTGACGAAGCAGATGATGCCGTGGTGTTCGAAGGTACGAATGTAGTCAAAGTTTGTGCTGGTAAACGCTTTGTCATAATGGGCGATATAGAATTGTCCGGATATTTTCTTTGAGCAAAAGGTGATTCCAGCTTATAGTCCCAACCGTTAGTATGCTTGACAATAGTTTTACCCGAATTTGTTGTAGACGAGCTCTCAGGAGTACTTCCTGAAAATGGATAAAGTATTTTTTTTTTAAACTTTTAATAAAACTTTGTGATAAATTTAAAAACTTACCATAATTTGTGCTCATATGCTGTTGCAAAATATTCTCAAAGTAGGATAAAGGTGGCACAACAGACTGTAAATCATTCAATTCATTTGCAATCAGTTCTACAGGAGTAAGAGGTGTTAGTGGACCTACTAAACTGGGCAAAGTTGCTTGAGACCCACTAATATCCGGTGTATAGCGTAAACGATTTTCCGCCTGTTGAGCTGAAAGCACCTCACTATTACTAAGTGTTTCCTCTGATACCACCGATAAATGATCAAAGTTTGTTAGTTTTCCTGCACCAGCAGTCGCACCCTCCGCTGCTGTTGCAACTGCAGTATCGTTTTGGGGATCTACAGTTGATGATTCTTCAACTTCGGCAGTGTTTGTTAATTGCTTACTTTCATTGCAACATTCTTCGTTGCAGGGTGTTATGTCTTCTTCTTGACAACAGCAGGAGTCACAGGAATCAGAATCCTATAAAAATGTATAATTGCAAACAGTCGCAAAAAATTTTAAAAGCAAATTTATTAAAAAATATTATAAATATAGTAAGATAATTCGGAAAAGTTCTATTTCAACTCCTACCCAAAGGCTTGCGTACTTTAAGTCACTACTTCATTTTAAACTTTATTTAATTTTCAAAAACACTGTGAAATTTTCCCAGTTCAATATCAACATTACGTTAATTACTTTTGGAAATCCTATAATGTTTAACTTTCTTTTCAGTTTTAGTAATTGAAAATTTCGGTAGTTACTTTTGCACCGATTTTTAATTTTTAATCGGTGTCGAATAGAGGACGACTTAAGATTTCCGTGTGTATTTAAAATATATTATATTTACTGAATAGTAAAATATATATTTCGAAAAAAGCCCGTTAGATTATTAATATTAATTCAATTCAACAATTCCCAAAAAAAATTTTGTTGTTGTTTTTTACATTTTTTTCAATTGCCTTTACAACTACACTTCGAGTTGGAAAAAGGGCAACCAATTGGATGGGATGGTAAAGGAAATAATACACATGGTTGATTATGGAGCTCGTGTTTAGACGTTGATAGTATCTTTGAACTTCTTATTCGTGTGATTTGAAGTTTAACATAATATATCTAAATTGTTTATAGGCTAAGGTTCGTAACTTTATATTCAGAAAGAATTGGGCATGATTAATATTCCAAGGAGCAAGGGAAAAATTAACATCAACTTAATTTTTCAGCGTACACAGTAGAACAGAGAAGCAAAATAAAAGTGAGCACTGACGATGGAAGTGTAGTGGCTTTCAAAAGTGATGCTACTCTGTTCTGCTGTGTATATTGAGAAATTAAGGTAGTTAATTGTTCCCTTGTTTCTTGGAATATTACTCATGCCCAATTCTTTCTGAATATAACGTTACGAACCTTAGCCCAATAATCAATTTGGATTCACAAGCAAATACATCCGAAATATCTATATTAATATATCTGGTACGCAAATGGCATCCGCAAACATAAAAACGAACTCGAATACTTCACGATGGATAAACAAATTAATATTATGCTTATCTTTGAGATGAATTTGGCGGCTAGAAGCTTTTTTTTAAATCTACAGAAATAATCTGTACGACACAAAGGCCCCCAAGGTAGAGCCTGTGGCGGAAAAGCTATACAAATAAAATCGCGATTAAAAAACTACTTAATGGTTGATCATTGTGAAGACTATCTTCAAGCAACTAACATGTGCATAGAAATGCTCATTAAAACCTGGTGATTTCATCAATCAATCATAATTTTTAATTGATTAGGCCACATTTCTGGGGATCTAAGCTAATCACTCAGAAAGGTGGAGTTTCATTCGACATAATTACTAAAATGGGTTTGAATATTATTTCAAGTGGTCAGCCCACTTATTGGCCAACAGGGCGAAAAAAAGTTCCTGACGTTATTGACTTCGGAGTAGAAAAAGAAGTTCCCAGCAAAATAATTAAGGTAGAAGCTTCCTTAGATTTATCTTCAGACCACTGACTCACTATTATTATAAGTAAGTTGACCCCTTTACTAAATAAGAGTGGATGCATCCCAGATCATCAGTTTGGTTTTAGCAGACAACATAGCACTATCGAACAACTGCATAGGCATGTGAACGTGGTTAGAAAAATATTCGAAGAAAATAAATATTCTTCTGCTCTCTTCATTGATGCTTCTCTGGCTTTTGATAGAGCATGGCAAAAAGGATTAATCCAGAAATTAAAACAAAATTTACCTTCTAACACTCACAAGCTATTAGAAGGCAATTTCCTATTCACACCATTTCGCAAAACCATTTGCACCAAACACTGAATACCGTCAATATATATACAAATTTTTTGCTATTGTAATGCATTTCGTTTAAAAAAATAGCAATATAAATTAAAAAGGGACATTAACTTAAACTAAAAATACCTCTAGATCAAACTTTTATCGAGCGTCTATTTAACTGGCAATAATAGATAATAAAAGTACAGAAAATGGCTTTGGTCGAAATTATTAATGTACTAACCTCACTATTGCATCTACTTTGTACACCTTCAGAACCGTCAGCACCATCGTTATACTGGCAAGAACAGTTATTACCACCGCTGCATCTAGCACTGTACACACCTTGTTCGTGTTCTATAAATTTCGCTTTAACTCTCTTATTAAGTCGATCGCATTCATCACGTAATGTCCAAATTTCGCGTCGAAGCTGCTCATTCTCTTTGCGTAAACGTTTAATATCTGTTTGACCTAAAAGTAAAAAAATAATAATTTTAACAATTACACTTTGTAATACGCGATTTGCTCATAATTACCCTTTAGTATTCATGGATGTGTTCGAGTGTTAAAAAACTCTATATTACAATTTTTTTTCTTGTTTCAACATCTCTTTCTCTCAATCGGATGTTCTCTTTTTATAATTATACTATTTTTTTATATATTTAATGATAATATTATGTTTATTTTCTTAATTATTAATTTAGATATATATTTAACAAATATTAGCAAACCTAGGTATTGTGGTAATATGAATACCAATTAATGAACCAACGATCACCTGGGTGAATACGTAAAAGGAAGTAATTTTATTTTTGTTTGATATTTTAACATTCTTAACATAAAGCTTGTAACTGTTAACAGTGTTCTCAGTTTAACACCCCAATGGTAGGCAGACGTAACAGTGGCAAAGGTTTATGGCACTGGATGATGGCGGAAATGGTATGTGGTTTAGGTCTTGGAAAAGCATAAACTGGTATAATTAGCATTTCATAGTATTCTTCATTGAGGATTAGAAAATCTAAGAAGAAGACATGCTTTCTAATCAATCTTAAGTATTTAATCACAAATCGCTTTTTACGTGTTTTTCTTGACTTGTACGTCATTTAACATAAAGCTGTGTTTCATTGTCGCAATTTTGTTTGTATGCCGTGTTCGCATAAAGCCAATGATGTCAACATTTATTAGGCAAGATTGACAAGCAAATTTGCTTGAATCAAGCTTGTGATTGAATAATACTGTCAAAAACACGAGGGCATGTTAGAGCCATTTCCCTCCGGAAAAAGTCTTTTTGTTCGAGCAGTGGATCCAATCACACGCACTTGAAGTTTCTGGAAAAATTCCATTCAATTGGCTATATTCTTAGTGAAGAAAGTTAATTAAAAAAAAAATTCCTAAGTATAAATATCGTATTTTGTGTAACACTTGGTGAAAGAAAGGCGAACTATTTTATAAAAAAATTACTCATCTCAGAAAGATTGTCTCAATTATCCAGCCTATATCCACATAGTTCTGGAGCCACTACAACTTCTAAGAATTATTCCATAGATAAGGAATTTAATTCCCTTTAATACCTTTCAATTGTCTTAGTGGTGGGCTCACTAAATGAGCCACCACTGCGTTATTTTTTTGCATTTCTGTTTGCTTTGTCCAGAATTCATTAAATCACTACACAATCGACGGATAAATAAAATATAAAAAAATCTGAGACAAGAAAACCTAAGAAGAATAATGAAATTAAGATGAGAAACAGTATTAATGTGTAGACAAACATATCATCAACTAGAACACGCAACATTTCATTAAAAACCCTCTGGAGTAGTAGAACACTAAAAATTTATTTAAAGTAAAGTTCAAAATATCTAATGACATAGAGACCTAAGTGGAAAGTAAAACAGAAATAACCAACATCATATCGGCAATCGGAATCAACACCATCCATGTCCACTATCATCAGTTTTCAAGATCCAAAACCTAAAGCCATATTGTAAACTTGTTCAAGAGGTTGCCATCACAGTAACTACAGTGGATTTTATTATTAAAAGTCCTAGATGTAAGTCTCATAATGCCGGCAATCTAAAAGGTGGAAAAAAAACCACAATGAAAATATAAGTGGTAGAAGAAGAAGAAAAAAAAACCATTATTGAAATATAAATCTCTAGTGATTCATCCTATTTTAATAACCTTTAATTTGTCTGTTTCACATACATATTAAAAATTACACATTTTGCCCGGTAATATCACAGATTAATTTGTGTTAAAGCATTATGAAACTTACTTTTAGTCTTAATATTCTCTTATTTATAATTTTCATATAATCTTTAATTTAGCATTAAGATATAAGAACCTATTTTGCATGGAAATCACCATAATATATTAAAAACATCCAAACGTACATAGTTACATTCAACAACACCGTTAAATCCAGCGATTGAAGAGGCCTCATCAAAAGCTGCTGAATACATCTGTTATAGAGCGGTGAGTGAAAAAATTGAGTTATTATAAAAGAGCTAATCTATCAATAAGCAATAAGAAGTAAGAGAATGGATGTTTATTTGTTCTTTTGTAAATAATTGTATCGATTTTTAATTAATATTCGTAAACATGTTCATTAACATGTTGCTGTTAGCTTGCTTTTAGATTTGGAGACATCTCTCTCTGTGTTGTTATTGCTAATTGATTTATATTATTACACTGTTGCCTACGTGAATCAATAGTTTCAGGCACTTATTGAAATATTAATTTACGTATATATACCAACCGAAATTTTTATTAGTAGATTGGTCTTAATTCATGTTAAGCATGATTTAATTGTCGGTTCGAAATAATCAAAATTCGTAATCGCGATAAAATATCTTATGGTTAGAATGGCAAATTTCCATTCAAAATTCTTCCTAATTGTTTAAGACCGCGTTTTGTTAACGTTTAAGTAAATGCATTCCCTATACCTAACTTTATTATGAATAAAAAGATAATGGCTTATATAATGGAAAGATAATAGTTTACAAGTTTCTTACGATGTGAGGTGAGTAGAGAAGGATAGATCGCTTTTTGGGACTTTAGGGTAAAACTTCAGCGCCACTAAAGTCAATGGTAGGGAGGGTACAGAGGCGCGTGTCTATCCCATTACATCAGGGATGGACTTCTAAAGCTTTTAATGGTTGATTACGTAAATTCTGCAGTTTCTGTTGATCTAATCAGGGGTTAATTACTATCATATATTATTAGGAAAGATCAACTTCCGGTCCATAATTATATTATAAACTTAGGGAGTCTATAATAATATTTATGTAGTCAAATTATATTGGCAAGAGAGAATCCGAAGAACAAGAATCCCCCCAACCGACTGACCGCTAGTGGATATCAATGGCTCCCGTTCGTTCTCGAATTTTCTAAATAGAGCAACAATCGCCAATAAAATAAGTAGCTAGGTTGTCACCATGTTTCTTTTTATAACATACTAGCTATATACCTACGTTGTGTTCCTTATTTAATTGTGTACGGCGATCGACACACAATCGTTCTGAACATGACCAAAGAATATCTAAAATCAATTCGTTTGTACATTATATAAATTGGCGCCCAACGTGGGGCCTAGAAGGTTGAATATACTGAATAGAAAATCTTTATATTAATTTTCTTTGCTCTACACCAAAATACTTATTTTGTTTAAAGTAGTTTTCATAAACAGACAAAGTTATTTATATTAAGCATAAAGGAAGCTTAGTTTTTTCAAATAATTTTTAGCCTAATGTGGATTTTCGATTATCTGATGGTTTTATGTTCGGATATATCGACCAATTAAGTACTATTAATCCTTTTGTATCTAGTTGGAAATTATGTTTAACTTCAATAACTTGAGTCGTAGCTTAAAAGGTTCTATCATCTTCTTAAAATTTTTGCTTAGCTATCGGTATCCTGGTTTTTTTCCTGGATCTACAATATATTTGCTGCATTTGCGAATTATTGTCCGTTAAAAATCAGTTTTAAGAAAATATTGTAATTTGAATATCGGTTTGTTTAATTTTAGGATAGTGATAGACTACTTTTAAACTCCATAGACTGGTTTTGTTTCTCTATCAACCATTTTTTTAAGCTTATATTATAACTACCTTCTTGATTTACTTCACTAAACGTAAGAAAACCAAAAATGCATTGAAGTAGTAAATTTTACTTATTTATATTATTATTACCCTGTCATAGCTTGGTTCAATAACATTTCTAATTGGTAATTGACTGAAGCATAATATATAATTCAATAGAACACAAGAACACAACATATTTATATCCCATTTATTTTAAAAATTTTCGTTATTATCTTCATATATTCTACCGGTTATCCATTTAATTTTCATACACAAATTTTTTTTCGGTTCCTTGCATCAGTGTTATTATCATTTTTTTCAATCTGGCTAGTATGCGAAGAATTAACATTTCTATATACGTACAAACATTTCCATACTTTTCGAAAAGTCTTGTTTCGCTATTTGAGCGTTGATACAATTTTGTAAATTCGGTTTTCAAGCCGTTAGGAAATTGCATACGCATTATTATTAGGATTTTTTTTGCTAACCAATTTGATTCAGTTCAGTCTACATTCAGTTGTTTATTGATGTTCCAAATACCAAAATAATTTTTTTTTTTTGAAAGTTAACGTTTTCTAATTTTTTTTATATACTGAAATCGACTAGTAGATGTGATTTTATAATTTTACAATTACATTTTTTTGCCTTCTGGTAAATCTAAAGCACATTTTTCGTTCTTGACTCTATTTAATCAAAATATTCACGTAGTATACGTGCACATACTTTATAGAGATTTTACGTCGTTGAAGAGTTATTTTTCTGATTAAAATCAATTAATATTTTTTTATTTTTGAAAATGGAAAGATCACCACCTCAAACACAAACTTTTTCTCAAGCACAAGATTTACCTTTAGCACAAGCTTTGCCTTTAGTACAACCATATAATGAGCAACTATGTTTACTTTGTAATGAAAAGCTGTCTGAAGGACAAGACTGTCTGATTATATCAGAGTGTCGACATGCATTTCACCGTAGTTGCATTGAAACCCATTTAGCCAACTCTGATAACTGTCCGTCGTGCAAACGTCCTTGTTCTTTATCAGAACTTAAATCTATTTCGATTCAAGAGCTTGCACCAACCGTGGAAAAGCCAAAATCTGCACTTCGTGGTAGAGCGCGTGGCGCTATTGCGAAACAATACAACACCCGGAGTAATCGCAATACAGCTAATGAACCAAAGACTCCTTTAAATAACGATGGTCCGCAGTCGTTAAGTCAAAATCCGATTCTTGAGGACTCTCTCTCCTCTCAGAGAAACCAATCAATTGTAATGAATCAGAATTCACCTTTGAATATGCGACAAACTACCAACCCTAGGAATAGTTTTCCTCGCAATATTGATCCTTCTCAGTTATCATCGATTATTGAAAATACCGTAACACGAATGTTGCAAAATCTTAATTTAGTGCAAACCTCACAAAGTAGACCAAGCAATAGAAACACTCCACCAAATTCTTCAAGAATACAAAATTCTATTCAAAATGCTGCCAATTTGCCACAACCTCGACAAGAATTTCGTAATTTTTCACATAATTCATCTATCGATGAAAACTTTGCCATCAGGGCTGATAAAATCACCTCGATAATTCAAAACTGGAACCTCAAATTTGATGGCTCTAGTAGGGGTATCAGCGTCGATGAATTCTTGTATAGAGTGAGAAGTTTAACTAGAGACACTTTCAACAATGATTTTGCCTTAATTTGTCGAAATCTACATATTTTGCTAGCTGGTAGAGCGCGTGATTGGTATTGGCGCTACCATAAACAAGTGGAAATGGTAGATTGGAATGAATTTTGTGATGCGCTGAGGTATGAATATAAAAATTTTAAATCGAGTTTTGACCTACAGGAAGAGATTAGAAATAGAAAAATGAAACCAAATGAAAGTTTTGAGACATTTTATGAGTCTATTAGTGCCATGTTAGACAAACTTCCAATCCCCATTCCAGAGTCTGACTTAGTTGGAATTTGTATGCGTAACCTTCGCCCCGAAATAAGGCACGAATTACTTTATATCCCTGTACATTCCATTGCTCATTTACGTGAATTGGTCCAGAAGAGAGAACACTTGATGGACACTGAATATTTTCGGAAAAATATCAGCAACAAATTTTCAACCAATTTTAACACAAGACGACAGGTGGCCGAAGTCGATTGCTCGCAAGGTACTGGCAATACTGCTCCTTTAATGGGGGATAATATCTCTGTGGATGCAATCCAACAAACTCCGCATATATTAAAGTGCTGGAATTGCGATCAACAAGGTCATCATTGGGAAGATTGCCTCGAGACACGAATAATATTTTGTTATGGGTGCGGCATGAAGAACACATATAAGCCCCAATGCTCTAAATGTGCGACTAAGAAATTAGCCTTGTCAAAAAACCCGATAGCTCAGAACACTGTTCGCAATTACCAGTAGCAGTGTTATTAGAACCCAAAAATATTAATGCTGAGAAAAAAATTAAAATTTTGCAGCGTGAACATCTTGATATCGAAAATAATGACATGAAGCATTTTAATAACGTGATTCGACCAATACTCCCTTACCATTTAAAATGGCAAAAATACTTAGATAAACGCAGATCAATTTTTGAAGTGAATTCCATTAATAATTGCGCTCCTAATTCAAAGAAACGCTCCACCATACGGATACGTACATATTTTAAAAATCGAAAGAAGAGCTCGAAGTATGTATTGTCTTCTATCGTAAATAATTTAAATGACAAACGTTACTATGCTCCCGTGAAATTTTTATCTTTTATGGAATTTGGTCTATTAGACACCGGAGCTAATATCTCTTGTATAGGCTCTGATTTAGCAAGTGTCGATTTTACTCCCTTTGAAGAATTTAGTTCCATGAAAACTTTTGTGAAAACTGCCGATGGTAGTAAGCAAAAAGTTCTAGGCGTACTAAATGTAGATATATCATTTAAAAACGTAGTGAAAAAATTGAAAATTTTAATAGTACCTTCTATAACCCAGAGATTAATTTTAGGGCTCGATTTTTGGAAAAGTTTTAACCTAGCTCCCCAAGTTTTTGAAAATGTTATATGCACATCTACCCAAGAAAACCCTTCTAAAGTTCTATCCGAATATTCCAATCATTTCCCAATTTTGTCCGAAGTGCTTTCCGATGCGAATTTCAGCAAAGAATATCCCTTGAGTATTGATCAAAAAGATCAGCTTGCTTTAATAATATCTCTTTTCCCTAATTTCGAGAATCAGGGCTTAGGTCGCACTAGTCTTATTGAACACTCGATTGATGTTCGCGGCGCAAAACCAGTAAAACAGCGGTTTTACCCCGTATCCCCTGCGGTTGAGAAATTAATGTTTGATGAAATTGACCGTATGTTGGAGTTAGGAGTTATTGAGCCGTCATCTTCCCCGTGGTCTTCTCCGATGAGACTCGTAGTAAAACCTAATAAAGTTAGATTATGCCTAGACGCACGCAAGTTGAATGAAGTTACTCAAAAAGATGCATACCCACTGCCCAATATTGAGGGTATATTTTCTAGGTTGCCCAAGGCTAACATCATTTCCAAGTTGGATTTAAAAGATGCTTACTGGCAAATTGGGTTGTCAGAAGAATCGAAACCCCTTACAGCCTTTACGGTCCCAGGTAGGCCGTTATACCAATTTGTGGTGATGCCCTTTGGGCTATGTAATGCCCCCTCTACAATGTGCCGCCTGATGGACAGTCTTATCCCCCCTGACCTACGTACCTGTGTATTTGGTTATTTAGATGACTTGATCATTGTTTCAGAAGACTATGGTTCTCACCTTGCTGTACTTGTCCGCATAGCTGAACAGTTCAAAAAAGCTAACCTTACCTTAAATATCTCAAAGTCAAAGTTTTGTGTCACAGAAGTGAATTATCTAGGCTATATAATAGGTAATGGTGGAATAAAAACAGATCCGGACAAGGTACAATCCATTCAAAATTGGCCGGTTCCGCGAAATATAAAGCAGGTTCGTGGATTTCTAGGCTTAGCTGGTTGGTATCGAAGATTTGTATCAAACTTTTCATCAATTGTATTTCCCATTACGGAAGTGCTATCGACCAAAAAGAAATTTTATTGGACTTCTGAAGCACAAAATTCCTTTGAGTTAATAAAATGTTTACTCACCTCTGCTCCTGTACTGTCAAATCCTGACTTCTCCAAAAAGTTTTATTTACAGTGCGACGCCAGCGACTTTGGCATCGGTGCTGTGCTGGTGCAGTTTGATGATGATGGTAATGAAAAGCCAATAGCTTTCATGTCAAAAAAACTGAATACTGCCCAGCGAAATTATAGTGTCACCGAACGCGAATGCTTGGCGGCGCTAGAGGCAATAAAAAAATTCCGATGCTATCTTGAGCTTCAAGAATTTGAGGTCATTACCGATCATTCTTCGTTGGTATGGCTGATGAAGCAACAGGATGTGACAGGAAGGCTAGCTAGGTGGGTATGGAAACTGCAAGGATATAAATTTGTCATTACGCACCGAAAAGGGAAAGACAATGTGGTACCCGACGCTCTGTCGAGATTTCCCTATGAAGAGATCGCTACTTTAGATTTACAAGAGCCAGAAATTGACTTATATTCGCCACATTTTAATGATAATGACTACATTGAGCTGAAGCGGAAAGTAAACGAAAGTCCTAGTAAGTATCCCGACATTAAAGTGGTAGATAAGTACGTATATATCCGAACTTCGCATTACACAGGAGATGTTAATCAAGAAAATGAAGCTTGGAAACTTTGGATACCTCATAACCTAAGAAAATCGGTCATATCTAGGTTTCATGATTCCCCAATCGTAGCACATGGTGGCATGGCTAAGACTTTATATTTAATTCGTCGTAAATTTTATTGGCCAGGCATGGTTCGCGACGTAAGAGATTTCATAAGTTCCTGCGAAATATGCAAAGAATGCAAAGCTCCAAATGTAATCTTACGGCCTGATATGGGTAGACAAATTGTAACTTCAAGACCCTTTCAGAGACTATATGTCGATATATTAGGACCTTATCCCAGGAGTAAACAAGGTAATATTGGGTTATTGATAGTGTTGGATCACATGACCAAATTTCACTGGCTATGCCCGCTAAAAAAATTTACATCCAAAGTCATTCAAAAATATCTATTAGAACAAATTTTCCACGTGTATGGAGTTCCCGAGACGTTAGTAAGTGACAATGGGTCGCAGTTCAAAGCCAATGAATTCAATGCATTTCTAACAGGACTTGGTATTCAACACACTTATACAGCTATATACTCCCCACAATCGAACGCCTCAGAAAGGGTTAATAGATCCATTATTGCTGGCATGCGATCATACTTGAAGAAGGATCAAACTCTTTGGGATACAAAGCTAAGCTTCATTAGTTGTGCTTTAAGAAATTCCTTACACCAAGCCACACAGACCTCACCCTATTATGCAGTTTTCGGTCAAGAAATGATGACCCATGGCTCTTCCTATGCGCTTCTAAAGAATTTAAATTTGCTTACTGAACCTTCGATAACACTTAATAGAGAAGACCAACTTCAATTAATTCGTAATGATATTAAAAAACATATCAATAGAGCCTATGAGAAAAATCAGAGTCAGTATAACTTAAGAGCTAGACCAATTTCGTATAATATAGGACAATGCGTATATCGCAGAAATTTTACGCAGTCCAGCCTTGAAAAAAAATTCAATTCGAAACTTGCTCCCATATTCCTAAAATCAAAAATAAGAGAAAAAGTCGGCAACAACTATTATATTTTAGAGGATGAGCAAGGAAAAATATTAGGGACTTATCACGCGAAAGATCTTCGTACGTAACAGATACACTTCCTCCTAATACTAGTGTTGTAAAAGTCTAGTATTATGCGGTTTGTAATACGCGATTTGCTCATAATTACCCTTTAGTATTCATGGATGTGTTCGAGTGTTAAAAAACTCTATATTACAATTTTTTTTCTTGTTTCAACATCTCTTTCTCTCAATCGGATGTTCTCTTTTTATAATTATACTATTTTTTTATATATTTAATGATAATATTATGTTTATTTTCTTAATTATTAATTTAGATATATATTTAACAAATATTAGCAAACCTAGGTATTGTGGTAATATGAATACCAATTAATGAACCAACGATCACCTGGGTGAATACGTAAAAGGAAGTAATTTTATTTTTGTTTGATATTTTAACATTCTTAACATAAAGCTTGTAACTGTTAACAGTGTTCTCAGTTTAACACCCCAATGTTAGGCAGACGTAACAGTGGCAAAGGTTTATGGCACTGGATGATGGCGGAAATGGTATGTGGTTTAGGTCTTGGAAAAGCATAAACTGGTATAATTAGCATTTCATAGTATTCTTCATTGAGGATTAGAAAATCTAAGAAGAAGACATGCTTTCTAATCAATCTTAAGTATTTAATCACAAATCGCTTTTTACGTGTTTTTCTTGACTTGTACGTCATTTAACATAAAGCTGTGTTTCATTGTCGCAATTTTGTTTGTATGCCGTGTTCGCATAAAGCCAATGATGTCAACATTTATTAGGCAAGATTGACAAGCAAATTTGCTTGAATCAAGCTTGTGATTGAATAATACTGTCAAAAACACGAGGGCATGTTAGAGCCATTTCCCTCCGGAAAAAGTCTTTTTGTTCGAGCAGTGGATCCAATCACACGCACTTGAAGTTTCTGGAAAAATTCCATTCAATTGGCTATATTCTTAGTGAAGAAAGTTAATTAAAAAAAAAATTCCTAAGTATAAATATCGTATTTTGTGTAACACTTGGTGAAAGAAAGGCGAACTATTTTATAAAAAAATTACTCATCTCAGAAAGATTGTCTCAATTATCCAGCCTATATCCACATAGTTCTGGAGCCACTACAACTTCTAAGAATTATTCCATAGATAAGGAATTTAATTCCCTTTAATACCTTTCAATTGTCTTAGTGGTGGGCTCACTAAATGAGCCACCACTGCGTTATTTTTTTGCATTTCTGTTTGCTTTGTCCAGAATTCATTAAATCACTACACAATCGACGGATAAATAAAATATAAAAAAATCTGAGACAAGAAAACCTAAGAAGAATAATGAAATTAAGATGAGAAACAGTATTAATGTGTAGACAAACATATCATCAACTAGAACACGCAACATTTCATTAAAAACCCTCTGGAGTAGTAGAACACTAAAAATTTATTTAAAGTAAAGTTCAAAATATCTAATGACATAGAGACCTAAGTGGAAAGTAAAACAGAAATAACCAACATCATATCGGCAATCGGAATCAACACCATCCATGTCCACTATCATCAGTTTTCAAGATCCAAAACCTAAAGCCATATTGTAAACTTGTTCAAGAGGTTGCCATCACAGTAACTACAGTGGATTTTATTATTAAAAGTCCTAGATGTAAGTCTCATAATGCCGGCAATCTAAAAGGTGGAAAAAAAACCACAATGAAAATATAAGTGGTAGAAGAAGAAGAAAAAAAAACCATTATTGAAATATAAATCTCTAGTGATTCATCCTATTTTAATAACCTTTAATTTGTCTGTTTCACATACATATTAAAAATTACACATTTTGCCCGGTAATATCACAGATTAATTTGTGTTAAAGCATTATGAAACTTACTTTTAGTCTTAATATTCTCTTATTTATAATTTTCATATAATCTTTAATTTAGCATTAAGATATAAGAACCTATTTTGCATGGAAATCACCATAATATATTAAAAACATCCAAACGTACATAGTTACATTCAACAACACCGTTAAATCCAGCGATTGAAGAGGCCTCATCAAAAGCTGCTGAATACATCTGTTATAGAGCGGTGAGTGAAAAAATTGAGTTATTATAAAAGAGCTAATCTATCAATAAGCAATAAGAAGTAAGAGAATGGATGTTTATTTGTTCTTTTGTAAATAATTGTATCGATTTTTAATTAATATTCGTAAACATGTTCATTAACATGTTGCTGTTAGCTTGCTTTTAGATTTGGAGACATCTCTCTCTGTGTTGTTATTGCTAATTGATTTATATTATTACACTGTTGCCTACGTGAATCAATAGTTTCAGGCACTTATTGAAATATTAATTTACGTATATATACCAACCGAAATTTTTATTAGTAGATTGGTCTTAATTCATGTTAAGCATGATTTAATTGTCGGTTCGAAATAATCAAAATTCGTAATCGCGATAAAATATCTTATGGTTAGAATGGCAAATTTCCATTCAAAATTCTTCCTAATTGTTTAAGACCGCGTTTTGTTAACGTTTAAGTAAATGCATTCCCTATACCTAACTTTATTATGAATAAAAAGATAATGGCTTATATAATGGAAAGATAATAGTTTACAAGTTTCTTACGATGTGAGGTGAGTAGAGAAGGATAGATCGCTTTTTGGGACTTTAGGGTAAAACTTCAGCGCCACTAAAGTCAATGGTAGGGAGGGTACAGAGGCGCGTGTCTATCCCATTACATCAGGGATGGACTTCTAAAGCTTTTAATGGTTGATTACGTAAATTCTGCAGTTTCTGTTGATCTAATCAGGGGTTAATTACTATCATATATTATTAGGAAAGATCAACTTCCGGTCCATAATTATATTATAAACTTAGGGAGTCTATAATAATATTTATGTAGTCAAATTATATTGGCAAGAGAGAATCCGAAGAACAAGAATCCCCCCAACCGACTGACCGCTAGTGGATATCAATGGCTCCCGTTCGTTCTCGAATTTTCTAAATAGAGCAACAATCGCCAATAAAATAAGTAGCTAGGTTGTCACCATGTTTCTTTTTATAACATACTAGCTATATACCTACGTTGTGTTCCTTATTTAATTGTGTACGGCGATCGACACACAATCGTTCTGAACATGACCAAAGAATATCTAAAATCAATTCGTTTGTACATTATAACTTGCAAGATAGAACGGGGCACCCAGTGGGTAAACTTAATTTGAGTACGCTGATCTCAGTGAGTTTCACCTCTTTTCGATGGTAGATCTTAAAACAGAGGTATTCAAGATCTAAAATTTCAGTTTTTGACCTTTTTGATTGGACTATTAGTCTTTTAAAAGGTGCAATTCTTAAGATAAATGAACGAAATTCGTTTCATAAGCTAATTATGCAATACAATATACCTAACTAATTCGGTCCATTTCAGCATTTGGACACATAGTGAATAGGTTAGAAAATTTTAGATCAAGCCACCTTTCAAACAAACACAACTCAATTAAAATCAGTTTACCCATTTGGGAGCTGCGGTGCCAAAGGCAGCAGGATACACCTGAAAAATATGTAATCTTAATTGTGATGAAAATCGATCGATTTCAAATCGCGCCGATTTAAAAAACAAAGTATACTGAAAGATGATCTATTGATGTTTTTTTTTTTCTTTTCGAGTGTTAGAATATGTTATTCGTTATATGTTATATCGTGCGATCTACAGAACACATTCAAGTATGTGATGGCAATCGATTTGTGAAAACGAAGCAATTTTAATAGACTTTTCATCCAATTTTTTAATGCTTGTGATAAAATGCTTTTTAACAAAGAAATATTTGTATACTATTTTTGCTAAATTTCTATTCAATAAATTTATATTTATTAATCGAGCTTAATGTCTTCTTTTTTATAAAAAAGTTTTAATGATCCAATATTTCGCCACTTCTTTGTGTGGCTTCTTCAGGGAAATATGTGTAATTGTCTCTCGATGCCGCAGACAGACACACAGATACACACTAAAAACTTGTAACACCCCTCCTCTTGGGTCCGGAGTTAAAAATCAAAGTCAAGTTTGCAGAGACATGTCAGCTCAAATAAAAAAATTAATACATTTTTGACATCGCTGATCTTCAATTTTGGTACAAGTTAATACAAATGTTTCTTTTTGTGGTAACCTGAACAATAACGAAAGCGCAGCATTAAACACTATACAGCGCAAAAAGTTATTCATGTATCAGCGATTCGAAACCTTGCATCTGCGATTCATTTATATCGATTTAGTGTCCCCTTCGTTTTACACATAGTTATAGGCACTCGGCAGTATAACTTTTGTAAGCCTTACATATGTGGTATAAGATGTGTTCAGCACTTTTATCTAAACTGCCACGAGAAACATTTTTGTGGAAGATATTAACCATTTATCGCTTCGCTGTGTGTCTTTGTTTCATCCTTTCTTAAAAAAAAAGAAAAAAAAACTCCATTGCAGCGGCAGCATAGCAGACCAAAATACTCAAAAAATTTTTTTTTCTAATAAAATTTTATTATAAGTCTTTAAGCTTTATATGCACGGAAGTCTACATTTGTAGTAATTTTAGTTAAATCTGCGAATAAAATTTTAGATTGTCAGTTAAAGAATTTGAGTTTTTTGGTAGCTTCCTAAAATCTTTTTTAAGCAGATTTAAACGTTAATGATGTAAAAATAATGAATTCCGTGGTTCCAAAGCAATGTTTTTTAAAATCACCATCTCTGTCTACATTTGTAGTTTCTATGTGATTTGTATACAAAGAAACTTTATTTTTTACTGATTGCATTTGTGTTTATTTTTTATTTATTTTTTACCTCCACCTGTGGATAAATTAAACAAACAAACAAACAAACACATCTAGATGAAAAAAATTTTTCTTGTATCACGTGAATTATTGGTATAGTTTGCGGAAATAGAACCTTTGTAACAGATGAAATGAAACGTGCAGAATATTCATCACTTTTAGGTTTTTTGGACTCAAAGTTTGTACTGTCGTCCTATGTTCCAAAAAAGGAAAAGGCAGTTTTAATATTGTCTAGTACAACTATATACTTGACTATAACGCAAGAAAAGCAGGCGTTTATGCAATGGACAAAATGCTGTCTGTATATTCTACCAAACGTAAAACATTGCGCTGGCCAATGGCAATATTTTTCAACTTATTAGATACACATATCCACCTTAGCTGCATATACAATCTACATAGAAAATAATAATCACATTTAGCAAACAGAAAAATGCAAAAAGTTATTGCTAAATATAGCAAAGCAGATGTTTATGCCAGCAATTGAATAGTGCTCATAAATTGCAACGGTAATAGGCTACATTCCAGCACTCCTGGCGATCGAAATGGCACTAGGGCACTTGACAAATTGAACTTTTTCCTTTTCTTCAATTAAACAATTTCTGAAATACCTGAAGATAAGCTGCCGATACATCCTGTGCGATGTCAAGCATGTAAAATGGGAAGGCGCAAAAAAACACGCGAAAGATCTACAGTTGGTGTAAGAAACCAGTGTGCGATACACATTCCACGACTTACATATTCGGAAAATGCTGCTCAATCTTTACAGTAGTTTTGTTCAACTTTTCATAAAATTTAAATCGAAAAAAAAGTATACAACTTTTTTTTCTTGTTTATAGGGACAAAGTAGTACAAAAATAATATGACTACAAATATAGTCATCCGACCGCCCACGTAAGTTTTAGATTCCCAGCACATAACTCAACTGGAACGCCAGAAATCATTCAAAACTTAAAGTGTGTTTGAGAGTTACTTTCGTACTTATTCATAATTAGTACTAAAATATCCCACTTAATCGGATTTTATGGGTCTAGTCTATATTAAAAATATATTTTGTGTACAATTTCACTTTAAATTCTATAGGATCCCTAGGGGGAAGGGAACTGATACAGAACCTCTCACGTGACTAGTCCTTGGAGGACAGAGACCAGTTCGAGTTCTAACACTTTGCATGGAAGGGACCTATCACTTTAGCATGGCTTTGTCATAGGAGGGAGCAATTGACACCTTTTAGACATTTTGTGATGGCTCACTAGACTGATCCAAAAAATCGTGCCAATATTAGTTTCTATAAAGCTGGTTTCGGATATAGTTCCAAGGAAAGTAGGAGTTCATTTAGTTTACATAAACCCCTGCCACTCATTGTAACTCATCTGGATTTAATTATGTTTTAATTAAATGTTTATAGCTTTTTTATTTTATTTATTTTCAATGACGTATATATGAAAGTGAAAATGCAAATTACCGCAGCCTTAAATCCTAGCACATTTTGTTGATATATTTGATAAAAAAAAGCTACGAAAACTTGTATTTGCATTTTCGCAAGACTATTTGCATCAAACACTGAACTGCATTATTTTGTTTTAATAAATGCGATTAAATTGGCATTTACACACCTAAAATGCAATTTTTTTTTAATTCAGAATTCCATCACAAAAATTTAATTAAAACATTCGCAGATATGGATATAAATATTTGTAAATACAAAAAAACAGAAGACAATATTTTTTAATTTTTACACAGTTTTGGAACATTTATATTTGTCTATGGGGTCTAGTTTGACCGGTCACGGTACATACCTATTTTCACAAGTCATAGGACAGGTACTTTTGGAACAATTGACACAAATTTCCCGCAGGGATGTAATAATAGAACACTCAAAGAAAATTGTTTCATTGTACGGAAGTTTGAACTGACATCAGATGTTCCGAGACCACCACAGTCTTCTCATCAGAGTTCTTTTGCACGTAGACGATACTACCAGCGAATAAAGCAACAACCAATGAACAAAAATCCAATTAGCGTTGAACCAATTAAAAGATGAGTCATCACGTGACTATTATCGGAAACAAAGGTTCACTATGTTCCTCTATCATGTTAACCTTTTTAAGCTTTAGACTTCTCTCATTACTAGCATGAAATATCTTCGATATTTTCCAATGCTGGGGTTTGAAAATATCGGCTCGATCCTGTATTATATCTGATATATGCCTCTGAATTTCCGGTAAACAGTAACTTACACATATCAAAATTCGCTGATGATACAACTTTTCTAAGTGTTCACAAAAGTCATCAAGAAGCTTTCCGCAAGCTTCAAGAGTACTTACCTCAGTTGCAAAAATGGCTAAGACTATGGTGGATAAAAATTAACGAACAAAAATGTCTTCATATTACTTTTACATTGTGCAGAGAAATATGGCCCTCTATACAAATCAATAACCAAACTATACCAAAGTAAAATATGTCGGTGCTCATTTTGATCGTCGTCTAACATGGAAGTCATACATAAATGCAAAAGTGACCCAAATTAAATTAAAAGTGGCTTAATTGAATTGGTTCATAGAAAGGAATTCTACACTAAGCCTGTATTATAAACGTCTTTTGTGAAACTCTATTCGAAAACTAATATGGTACTACGGTATCGAATAATGGGGCACTGCCCCGGCATCAAATGTAGAAAAAATTCAAAGCCGACAAGATAAAATACTCCGTACGATTACATTAGTTCCCTGGTATGTTAGGAACAAGCGAATTTATAAAGATTTAGATGTCCCGATGGTTAAGACTGTGTTTTAAAAACATGTGACAAGATACTTGAGTTACATCCAAATCCTCTATCCCGTAACATCACTAACTTTAGGGGCCACACGAGAGATGTAAGACAACCTAAGAACCAACCGCAGACATTGACTGAACTTAAAAATTATTATTTTAGAGTTAAAATTTGATTACTTACTGCTAGTTAAATTTTATTGAAGATACAATTAATACAAATTATCGCAAAAAAAACACTTTTGGCCGTGCTTGGAAATGTTTCACTGTTATTTTATTGTGAAAGCTAATCTAACGATTGGAATATTGTGGGAATTTTTCTGTGGGCAATTTATTAGGGTTTTACCCATTGAATCTCATTTGGGGGTGCATACAAATTTATAATCGTTCATCGCCTCTGTAGCCATCTAGAAGGCTGACAACACTTTTGAGAACATTTCACTTATAATTCAGACAAAGCGCAAAACCTCTTCTATCAACTATAAATTAAACTTCACAGGTACATATTTTTCTGATTGAATGAAACTTAAAAAAAATTGAGCCATGAATTTTTAGTCGAACTGTATGGTTTTTAACCAAAGTTATATAATTAGTTTGGCCTAAGTTCATTTTTAATTTAATCTTTCGATCAAACTATTTTTTATTTAAGAAAGAAATTCTAAAGCATGTAAATATTGAACATTCAAAGAAATTTGACCGAAAGATTAAATTAAAAATGAACTTAAGCCAAACTAATTAAATAACTTTGGTTAAAAAAATTTTTTTTCTTACATCTTTGAGATTACTATAAGTGCTTACACAATTTTGACGACTCAGCAAAATCAATGAACTTAAAAAATTGTATGAACTTATTCAAATTAAATTTGAATAAATGTTTACAAAAACACTTGAGGTAAAACAATTGCGCTGTAAATTATTTAGAATTGACTTAAACACTGTGAAAGATTGAATTTTCTTTCAACTAAGTCATAATATTATTATGTATTTACAAGATCTGTAATGCAGATTTATTTGTTAAATAAAAATTGAAAAGGAATATTTTTATTATTGATATTGAACTATAAAATTGGCTTAAGGCCAAAAAAAGAAATATCAGCGTTCAGTAGTTGTTTATTTTCTTTAAGACTGTGTCATTTTATGAAGTTAAAATAATTACAAATTGTAAACTGATAAACTTACCTCTTTCTACCTCAGCATTGATGTTGATGGTACGTAATCTTAATTCTTCATTTTCATATATCATGCCACGCGATGACTTTCGATCCAATCTAAAAGTGAAAAATAAAAACCAAACTTCTATTACAAATATTACAATAGAAATTGTTTGTTGTATGTTATTGAAATGAAAATATAACTTTGCCTTCTCATATTATGTCGACTCCAATGTCTACCCGTTTCTAAAAACATGCTTTTTGATTTTTCCAAAATTTCGCATTAATGTAAAGTACTTGTAATTTTTTAAGGGAACTTATAAAAAAAAACAACGAACAATAATTATGTTTCTTTTTAGTCTGAATGGTGTAAATAAACTAATTTGTATATCTAGTGATCAATACTCGCATATATTTATCTTTTTTATAAATTTTTTATTTCAACAACAAACAGTCATAAATACGGATACATACACACGTATATACGTTTGTGTATCTTTGTTATCAAATAATAAATTAATTTAAATTTGTGCCTGAATAAAAAATAAAGGAAAATTTATAGCTGAGTTATAGTGTGTTTAACATAGAAGCGAAAGCTAGATTCGAACAAAATATATGTATATTATCTAATATTCTTATTCTCTTTATGCTTCTGACAAATAAGTTGCGACTCTATTTATCTATAAATATTATGTGGCTAAAAGCATGTTTCAATAAAATTTATGGAAAAATTTCAATGTTTACAAATAAAAATATATACGTACATTAGGGCGACTAATTTTTGGTTTTTTTTTTTTTGTAAATATGCAACTCCAGTTCCAAAATCGTGTAGCGCATGGCAAAAAGTAAGAACCGTAATTTCACTTTTCCATTTTCAATGCATCTGGTGCGTGAACTTTTTCCACTATAGCGAAAAAAAGAGATCGCTGTTCATCCTTTTGTTCCATGCCCTACATGATTTTGCAACTAGAGGATGACGCCAAAAAAAAGTCACCCCCTAATGTACATATCTTTAACTTAAAATTGAAAAAGTAAAAAACGTGAAAATAGTTTTCTTATATACATTAGGGCAACCCTTAATTTAAAAAGTTCGATTTCTCCCAGCCACAACCCCCAGTTTGTTGAATATAGAAAAGATATGATACTGTAAAATTTTCAGATCAACCGGTTAGGCTAAGACGTACCGTACACATTGTGACATTCTGTACTTTTAGGAGGTAAAAAGTATAAAAAAGAAAGTTCCCTGATCTTGTTGAGTTTTTGATATGTGATACACAGGAGTTGAGGTGATACAAATATATGCTGATAAGAAGAATAAAAGGAGTTGTAGTAAACATAACGGTTATTAAGTATTCAGTATCAAGAGAAGCTAAAACAAATTTTTAAATTTTAGTGATTTTATTATTTTTGAAAAAGTTTCTATACGCATACTATCATTTATATTATTATTTTTTTAAACTAGGTTCATTTTAAATAGTATTGGTTGGTTTTTGTGTAGTATAATATATAATTTACCCAAAAGATCATTGAAGTAAAAATTCGCTAAAAGAAAGAACGCAAAACATTTATATAGGGTAAAAACGAAAGATTTCGTCAAGAAAACAAGGGTTTGGATTTTTCACCTCTCCAATTTTAATGAAAGTCGATGCATATCTTCTACTCCAGTGTGCGCCTAACAAAACAAAAAATTATTTCGATACCTGTTATAGTATACATTTTATAGACCTCTAAGCTTGGGCATCTCAGCCATTTTTGAAAAAAGTTCGTCATATTTAAGACCGAATAACTTTAGAACGCGTCATCGGAAATAAATGAAATTTATGTTATTCGAAAGGCCTCAGTTTCTCTTAATGAATGTTGATTAAAAAGGATATATGTTTCTGCTACAAAGGCCTTAAAAATGCTAAAGTATCCTTTATCCTTAAATATTCTGAAAAATGGTATCTTGATTTTCTTTTCAGAATGTAGACAACTGACATATCTTTATTGTGTAAAATTTCCAAGATGGGATGAAAACAGACTAAAAAGATACAGTTGTGTCTTTATGATAACTCGATAATTTCTATGAAAATTGTATAAGAAGTAATGATAAAAACAACCATTTGAATACATTGGAATTTTTTTTGTTGTAAAAATTAATATTGAAAGTAGCATAACTTTGTAGCGCGTCATTAGATTTTAGTAATTTATATATCATTTGAAAGGTTCAGGCACACTTTTTGTAAATCAAAGACAAGGACAATACAAATGAAAAAAAAATTTTTTGATCCTTAAATATCCTGAAAATTTTTTATCTCTTGTTTTTTTTTTGCAGTATATAGCAAACTAGTCGGTCGCCATTGTGGAAAAAAATACAAATCAAAATTCTAGGAAATACTACGGCTACGATTGTTTTTATGGTTATTGCTTTCACAATTTTAATAGAAATTATCGAGTTATCATAAAGAAAAAACTGTAGCTTTTGAATCTGTTTTCATCCCACCTGAAAAAATGTTACACAATAAAGACATGTCAGTTTGCTATATTCCAAAAAATAAAAAATAAAAAATATTAAAATACCATTTTTCAGGATATTTAAGGATAAAGGATACTTTGGCATTTTAAAGGCCTTGTTTCAGAAAGCTATGTACTTTTTAAGTAGTATTAATTAATAGGAGACTATGACCTTTCAACTTATTCAAACTTCAATATGATGAACTTTTCCCACAATTGGCCGAGAAGCCCATGTTTAGAGACCTATAAAATAGATGTATCGACATAATTTTTCGCCATGTTACGCGCACACAAAAGTTGAATATATATGTGGAACATCATTAAAAGCGGAGAGGACAAACATTCAGACCGTGTCGAAAATTCTCGTTTTTACCCTATGCAATTTTTAGCCCAAGAACCATAACGATATAGCGACACGTTTGCACCAACGATACCTTAATTTTACGTACTGATAACAATTCTGATTTAACGCTAAATTATTGCCACTTTTTGTCAAATTTGATTGTTGTTATATTTTTTAGTTATTTGTTTATTTGCTTAAAAGCAAAAACTGGACAAAAGAAATACAATTTCATTACACAAAATCAAAGAACAAAATACATTGTCAATTATTGCATTAAAGCAAGAATAAAAGCAATATTTGTATGTGTGAGTGTTAAGGTAAATTAATACGATATTAAAAAAAATTTATAGTCTTAATGCTAACCATACGTAATTTTTACGTGGTGACTTTTAGTGTTTTACCACTCGGATCGTTTAAGCGACAAAAATGTTTTGTTTTTTCATTTATATTTGTATAAAAACATTTATCAGAAGCACTTCTGGAATTCGGTATCATTAGATCGCCCGCCATATACTTATTCAGCAATAATTAGAAAAAAATCTACACGTACAATTTACGTACATTTTTGCTCTAGGGTTAATGGAGTAGAACTAAATTGTTTCACCGAGTTCAGCTCTCATACTAATAGCAAAATATTAAGTAGAGTGTCTAATTTCAATATAAAAAATTGGGTGCATTAAAATGCAATATTTTTTTAAACACTTCTTATTAGCTTCACTCGTTACAAATTAATAATATAATCAAATCTGTCAACGTAGTTTTTTCAATTTTCAAGACGTCTAATCAGCTTGAAAATTTTCACACACACTAGGTTGTCATGACATTAGAGTCTGATGATTACAAAAGTGGGCAGTGTCATATCCATCCCAAGTAAATTTATTATTTAACTACTTTTACTAAGCCAATTCCTACGAAAGTTTGCACACACATTGAGCTCCCCTGATAGTATAATTCAATATTTCAAACAGTGGGAAGTGACACGTCTATGCAGTATAAATATCGTCTTTATACTGCAATATAAATCTGTTAAGTATGATTCTTGTGAAACTTGAAGTTTTCGAAAATATCTATTATCCACCACGTAATCTTCAAAAAAAATATTTCTCCTTTTATTGTACAATGAATTTAAGTAATTGGCAAGGGTTAAATAGATATGGACATACTTATGACTTGACATATTATACTTTTAAGTGCTTAATAAAAGCATATATTATAGTTTTTTAAACTACATTTTATTATATTGTAAAAATTGTGCAGACATGAACTGAACATTTACTACTTACATTTTAAGTAAATCCAACAGTTAGTATTTTGGCTAATTAAAGTTTGATGAGTCCTTTTAAGACCGTAATAACACCATAAAAATAGATAAGAAGAGAAAGCCCACCCTAACAAATTCACAGATGTGTGTTAAAAACGATACAGGTAATCTAGGAAAAAGAAATTCAGCAAAGATATTTAATAAACAAACGGGACACAAAAATAAAAAGTGGCCTGTACATATGGTCGAACCCAACTACTTATATGCGCTTTGATACGCTGGATCCCAATCTGAGGTGCGTTTGGCTCGTACAGCTTGAAATTTTGGAGTAAATTGCGAAAAACTGCAACTTTTCTTGAGTGTTTACGGTTTTTCGCAATTTACTCTAAGCTTTGCGAGTATAAGAGCCAAAGGGACATCACATTCGGATTGGGTCTGGTCAAATTTATACACAAGTTTTTTTTTCACCATGCATTGGAGGTGCCAATAAAAGTGGGTTGACCACGCCCATTTTACCTGCAAGGCTTGTATAGATATTATCTCTACCAAATTTCATTTTGATATCTACTCCGGAACGCGATTTACTAATTTTAGCCACCTAAAATTGCGAAAAGTCACATTGTGCGCCAGCCCGCTCAAATTTAGAAATAACGACAAAATTTTGATTTCTTGACTCTAAAGTTCAATAGCATTAATTTCTTCAAAAAAATTTTTAAAAAGAAAAGGTTGCTTGTTAAGTTTATATCAAAACATTCCATATTTTACTAAAATCGACGTACAATGTTGATTTTATTCACAATTAGGTGAAGCAACTCAATTGAGAAAAATTGTGATTTTAATATAACACACACACATTAACATTTTACTGTTTGTATGAAAGCCTCTACTTTTATCAATTGAGTTCCCTCACTTAGTTACGAATAAAATCAAAAGTTGTAAATCGATATTAATAAAATATAGCTTGCTTTGTTTGAAACACATTTAGCTATTATAATGGAATTTTCCAATTTCTTTGACCTTTGACTTTAATTTAATAATTCTTATTTGAGCTTGAGGTCCTTTAGTTTTATATAAAATATCTAACGTTTATTTTCAATATTTAGCCATAGCGTTGTACTATGGCTCAGACGACCACTTTCTTTGGCCAAAACTATTTTAGGCCAAAGTTCTTTATCGATTCTTATGAAACTTTGTACAAACATTCCGTTCCTGTGACATCACAACATAACGACGAAAAATGTGGACAGTGCCACACCCATTCAGAGTAAATGTTCTTTTTAAACTGCTTCTATTTGGCCGAATCTTATGAAACTTGTCACACATTAAGCTCCGCTATAAATGCAATACTATGCTTAGAAAAATGGGCAGTGCAAAGCCCAATCAAAGTAAATTTATGTTTAAACTAATTCTACTTAAGCGAATATTATGCAACTTAGCACGCACTTTAAGCTCCGTAATATATGCAATATTATGGTTAATAAATATTTTTTTAAAACTACTTCTACTTAGCCGAATCTTACGAAACTTTGCACACTTAAAGTAAACATTATGCTCCGCTATAAATGCAATATTTGACTAGAAAATTAGGCATTTCCACGCCTATCCAAAGGAATTATTATTATTTTTTGGTTGTTTATATTTGTTTATTAAAGTTGTTAGAATTAAGCGAATATAATTTTTTTTCCATTTGTGGTTAATTCTTTTGCATAAAAAATTGACTTTATCTCTGATACATGTGTGAAATTCCTCAGAAATATTTTCTGTACCGATTTTTCCAGAATCTAACTAAGAACTGCCTTGTTTTTATATTGTGCTTTCTCTCGTAACCATATATCCAAAATTTCTGAATTTTTAAATGAATACATATATGTAAGAAAAAATTCATATGAAAAGCCAATTGGCGTAAGATCACAATATTCCAGTACAATGATATCGTCGTCCTTTACTGGGAAGAGAAGGACATTTGCTTTGAAGCTTACGTATATAAAGCTGATAAGCGCATCGATTTTATGTATGTATGTACATCATTATATATCTTATGTTTGTTCTTTTAATAATTAAAGTACATACCATTACTTTTTTCTTCCATAATAAATTATTTTAATTTTCTTTAGTATTAATTTAGTTACGATTTGTCGTTAAATATTGAACAAATAATATAAGCCAAAGTATATTTATTAAGTAAATGCATTTCCAGAAGAAAATCATTGTACTGGGGGTTGTGAGTTTGGTGTATCAATAATGCTGAGACCAAAGATTTTTCACACAACGCAGTAGAAATATGTAAGATATTTTTAGAGTTTTATACCGGGGCGGGGAGGGTGAGGTTTTTGATGCGGAGTATGGAATTCCAAATGAGGCAAGAAACTAAATTGTACGTTTTTTTCTCTAAATTTGAGCGGGCTGGCGGCAATCCCAAACAGTTTGATCTGAAAATTCAGGAGGATAATTTATCAATATTGAACTTTTTGATATTATGAGTGACCCTAATGTACATATTTCGAAAATCTCAAAAAAACATCAGAAGCTGACAAAATATTTACACAGGTATTTTGGTAAAAAGTTTCCCAATTAAATGAGATAATTTATGTTATGTTTGACAGAAAAAAGCTTTATATAAAAAGCGCTCTCAATAAAAATTAAAAAAATTGTAGAAGGAATGATGAGGTGTCTTCAAGACTGTCCACACAACTTTGCGTCATATGACACCGGTAATCATTTGTAAATTTTACAAGATTTGAAGTGGTATATAATTCTCTACATTCTCATAAGACAAGTCACGTGACTGGGTCCAAGGGACTAAGAGTTGGTTCGAGTTCTGGAACTTTATATGAGAGGGGCATATTACTTTCACATGGCGTTGTCATTTGAAGGGATCAGTTGGCATAATGAGGATAATAGAATTGTTTGAAAAAAAATCTAAAATTTGCATAATCGGTGCTACGATTATAAAATATGCGTTTAACTGTGATTAACGGTTAATCGCGATTAAGCAAGAAAATATACTATAATAGTTTTTAGTTAAATTTTTTTTACAACAAAACATTTATAACAGAATTTTTTCTATCGAAGATTTAAAGTCCTGATTTTCTTAACTTATTTTTTATCGATTTCGTAGTGTATATTATGTATATATGTAAAATATGTGTATTTGTAAAATTTATGTATATTTTGTAAAATATTATAAATGTTTTTTTGTAATTGTAGAAAAGATATGCTTGTGTCATGGTTGCGTCAACAATATCATGTTTCCCGATATAGGCTGTCGTTTCAATGTGGAGCATAGGGCCGCAACAAATGCATTGAGATCTATTTTGTGCTATTGCTTTTATTTTGCCTTCTCCATTTGTGAGCCGGCCTCCCTTGTCTCCTGCTCCCCTGTGTATCCCACTCAATGGCTGTTCTTGTAAGGTCATCTGCAGGTTTGCGTAATGTGTGACCTAGACAGTTCCATTTTCGTTTTAAGACTTTGGTGCGCAAAGGTGCTTGGTTTGTAGCTGCCCATAGGTCTGTGTTAGTTATTGTGTTTCGCCAGAAGATTTTCATTACTCTTTTCAGACAGCTGTTAGCGAATATCTGCAGCGTGTTTATATCAGGGCCAACCGCATTCCAAGTCTCGCAGCCATACAATAAGGTTGACTTCACGTTGGAGTTAAACAGCTTGATTTTTGTTTTCCTGGATATATGTGATGCCTTCCATACTGGATTTAGGAGGCCAAACGAGGGTCTAGCAAAATTGGTTTGGTTCGCGATGTCCGTGCTTCATCCTTCTGTATTGTCAATTATACTGCCAAGGTAGCAGAAGCTGTCGACATCTTCAATAATCGTATTGTTTAGCTGGAGTCCTAGATTGTTGTTTGTGTTCACACGCATGGACTTAGTCTTTCCTATGTTGATCTTCAGACCTGCTCTTGCTGTCGCTGCCTACAAAAGTCCTAGCTTACGAGATATGAAATTGAGGCAGATATCGTTGGCGTAGTCTAAGTCGCCTAATCGTCTGCAAAGGCTCCATTGAATTGCAGTAGAGTTAGCGTATAGCGTATTTCAGTACAACGTCAGTATTAACATCAACGATGTTAAATAGTAGAGGTGACATAACACATCCCTGTCTTACACCATTTTTTTATATATATGCTGTCGCTTAGTTTATTCTCATGCAGAACTCTGCAAGTCGAGGAGTTGTATAGACTTCTGATGAGAAATATTAGCTTTGGTGGGGTAACTTTGCATTCAAGTGCTTTCCAGATGGTGTTATGAGTGAGCTTGTCAAATACCTTTTCAAAGTCAATAAATACCCTATATAGGGGGATCTCCACTCCACAGGCTGTCCTACAATAACTCTGAATGTATTTACTTAATCAACACAGGACCTACCCGGTCGGAAACCAGATTGTTCAGGGCAAAGCTCTGGCTCCAACGCAGCTGTGAGTCGGGCTCTGATGATGTGGGCTATCACTTTGTTCACCATACTTAGAAATGTGATACCCCTCCAATTAGTGCATTCGGACAAGTTGCCTTTTTTGTATTTTAACAATAGCTCCCTCTTTCAGATCATCGGGGAGTTGTTTAGAGCTCCAAAACTCTTGCATTAAGAAGAGGATTAATAGCGCGGTGATGTTTGGATCTGCTTTCAGCATTTCCGGCGCAATGTTGTCACCTCATCGTGCCTTGTTGTTTTTAAAGCCTTAATAGCGCTTGCTACTTCCATTGCTGATGGACTGTTGGTTGGCATGTCAAGCCTAATTTTGTGGTGTATACAATTTCAAAGATTGGGAGATGAGTGAGTTAGTGTTTGTTTGCAGCAGTTCTTTGTAGTGGTTTGTCCATAGCTCAAACTGTCCAGTTTTCGAGGTAGTAAGTTCACCATTCCTGTCTTTTAGTGGCCTCGATATACGTTATGGTTGCGGTAAAAAAGTTATTATTGTATCAAACGATTGTGAACCTAAATTGGTTTACTACAAACAAAACCGATTTCATTAGAAAGACATAATGCAAAGATGGTTAGAGCAAAGATAATGCAAAGATGGTTAGAGACAAAATGCAAAACAGGTTAGAGCCCGGCTTCGAATCCCTGTCTGAAACCAACTTCTTATATTTCTAATGAAACCGCTCTGCGGCACATCGGTTGGATTGTTTGAAAGTCTATAACGGAGCATTTTTTGTATTTGATATACATTAGAATGAGTAGAATGATTAAAAATTTTCTTAACATTTAAGAAATTGAAAATTTATTAGGAAGCTTTCCAAATATCTCACAAACATTGCAATGGATAAAAAATGGTACATATTGATATTTTGATTTAAATTGCTTCCACTAATGCAAGTCATAAACAGATAAGGTAATGCTAGTGAAAATTTTAAATCTCCATTTTGTTGCATACTGTTCTTAAGTAAAAATGTATAAACCTTAATACAAACATATGACATGAAATAAAATATATTTTGCGTTTTTCTTACACACAAACAGCAAAAGTTTAATTAACCATTGAATAAGTTTTTACTTAAAAATATTAAATAAGACTCATTATGATTACGAGGTGTGAAAAGAAATTAAAATGAATAAACACAATAATAAAACCACAAAAAATGTATACAAGTATGTTAAGCAATAAAACCACTCAATAGAATACTTTACTTGTAGTTTCTGTACGATTTTATTTCTAGAAATTTAATTACTTATTTTAAAAGAAATTTATTTGTCAATGGTTAAGACTTGTCTATATGAATTTCATTGATACTTTGCCAAATCGTCAATAGATTTCAACCACACTTTTGAACAGTTACAAGCCCCTTATCTTATGTACAGACTTTCAAAAACCATTTAAGAATTTATTAATGATTTTCAAAAATAAGCATACTAGGCTTTGAAGCTTATACAAAACCCAACAAATAATTTGTATTCCGGCATATATTGTAACACAAACATTTCTGCACTTTAACTTATAAGATTTAATCTTGTTGTGTGTGAAATTTAATAATAATAAATAAATAAATGTGACTTTGTATTCCATATGAATAAAATTTTTATAGGAACAGTCATGAAAATTAATATTAACTTTTTGAGCTATTAGCCTGAACACACACCGCAGAAGACAAAACTTATTCGTCTTTTAAGTCAAACACACTCGATTGATTATAGCGCACAACAAAATAAAATTTTGTATGTGTTGCCTCAGAAGAACTAATGTAATGTTGTTGTATTAGTAAAAAAAACACCCTGTAGGAAGCCAGGGGACAACTATCTCCAAGTCACCACTTTTTTCGACAAGTTTGGTGACTTTTTGGTGACATTGTCAACGAATCTACACTTTCTATTTAGTCTTTAATTGGAAGAGAAGTTTTTGACAGCTAGAAAATGATTTTTTATTGTCTCATTTTGTTGTGTTGAAAATAAATGCAGCTGCACACAAAAATTAAAAATTTCATTAAAAATCAAATTTAATTGCCTACCTAGTAAAAAGTTTCATATATGTGGACTAGTATCATTAAAATGCACTAGTGAATATCTGCTACCAATGTCTCCATACGGTCCCATAATAACCACCTAGTCCACACTTCTATTTAGTCTTTCATGGGAAGAGAAGTTTTTGACAGCTAGAAAATGATTTTTTATTGTCTCATTTTGTTGTGTTGAAAATAAATGCAGCTGCATACAAAAATAAAAAATTTCATAAAAAATCAGATTTAATTGCCTTACCTAGTAAAAAGTTTCATATGTGTGGACTAGTATCATTAAAATGCAGTAGTGAATCTCTGCTACCAATGTCTCCATATGGTCACGTAAGAACCACCTAGTTTATAGCAAGTCAATAGTTCCGAGGTCAGTAGTGGAATTTCATTGACAAGCCCATGTTAAATGTCTATAGCAGAGAACAATGCCTGGGGTAAAATTAGTTAGTAGTACTGGTGAGAAAGTCAATAGTGAATCAGTACAATTTTGCTATCGTCATTTCCTGTAGGGCAGTTTTGTCTTATGATGGTGTGGGTTCAGCCTTATTCAAATAAATTACAAGTAAATGTTAGAGGGCTGCACGAATATACTCGAAAGTACTCGTATGTATCTTTTTTGTGTGTATTCATTTGTGTTTTTTTGTATAACTGTGTGTATATATGTATGTATATAAGTATATTTAATCGTGGCTATGTATGTACACATGCATGTATACATAAGTATGTATATATAAGAACATACATATATGCACACACGGAATTCATACGAGTACATCCTACGAATACATTTGAGTACACTTTGCAGCCCTCTAGTAAATGTACTGTAATGGTAAAGAATTTTTTTTTTAATTTTTTTTTAAGAGAAGTAGCAGTCAGACTATTATTACCTACTAATTAATGTGTTAGATTCTTTGGGAAAGGGATAGTAAAGAGAAGACAGGTGGTTAAAATGTTAAAGAAAGCTTAATTCTCTTAGAACCCTATTATTGTATTTTTTGCCGAGTCTCTGCATGGAAAAAACTAAATTTCAATTTCAGTGACGAGATTCAATGAATTAGTAAATACTTTGCCTAGAAACGGCAATGCAGACAAAAATGCCTCAACATTTTCATTGAAAACCCCGGGTTTTTAATCAGTAAACAAATTTATAAAATATTTTGTCTTAAAAATATTTACAAATTCTAAACAAACTAATTTATTGAATCAAAGAAAAATATTTACTGGATTTTCTATAATATATAAACAATATTTTTGGCTGAATTTGTAAAAAAATTTGTCCGAAAATACTTACAAATACCAAACAAAATAGTGTACTGAATCAAACAAAAATACTTACTGAATTTTTGTAGTATATCAAACAAACAAGTCAGTAAAAACTTGTTTTTGATAATATTTTTAAGTTTTAAATAATAATAGCATCATCCATTAAGTATTTATGAAATTTCACTTTGTTAAATGTGTTCACTAAAAATATGAATGAGAATTAACCCAACAACATTATGGAATTGATTCACTCAGAAATTATCGATTAAAAAGCTTGTTACAATAGCATTCCTTTGCTATTACTGTTGTTGTAATTTATATTTATTTACGATGCAGAAAACTGGTTTTTGTTATTGTTCTTGGTGTTTGCGTCCTAAAAAAAATCAAACAAAAAATTCACTGATTCAGTAAAGAACATTTACTGAAAATTAAATTTTATTTTACTTAAACTTTTGTTTGAAAATGTTTTTGTGATAATTTTTTTTTTGCGTGGTATTAAGTAGACACATTAAACTTCTTAAGCTGTATGTGTAGCAGTTTGATATTTTTTACATCAAAAAAAGACTCGTAATGTTAATGACTTGAACTCAGCAAGGATCGAAATTACCTTGTTAGTCTTAGTTTGATTTTTATTCAGCGCGCTAACTACTTCAGCCAACATTGCATTGAAATTTCTATTTTTTTTTCAAGTTGGCCCGTTAATATTTTAATGCTCACAGGAGCAGCTTAAAGAAATGCTTCGAAATGAAATGGTATCAAAGAACTGGCTCCTTATTTTGATCTCAATACCTTAAATGGCCGAAATTTTTGAATAGGAATTTGGAAAAACAATGTTTTTGGCCGGACTAGATTCACTCCTTGCCACTTCAAAACGACCTACAGATTTTCTTAACATTTTAAAAGTTTTTTCAGGACTTTTACAGCCGTTAAAGAAGGAAGCTTTATCCGATTTTCAATACAAGTCTCGTGAATAGAACTTCTTCCGCCATATGAATTTTTAAACATTTTTCTGGTGTAGATTTTTTGTCAACTTTTGATTAGTGATTCTTCTGACCTCAGTCAATATTATTTTTTGTGATTTCAATATGAATTTTCTCAAATAAACTATGTTATTTATAAGTATTTTTTCAACTAAATTTTTTTTATATTGTGGGTGTTCTCTAAAAAAATATTCTAAATTTAGTGTTTTTCCTATCTATTTAAAGATTTTTGTATGATTATATATTTACATATAAACAGCTTTAATCAGAAAGATACTTTTATTTTTTGTTGCACAATCGATTTATGACGGTGGAAATATGAATACGAGTATTTTATCTCCAGGTCACACAGGGGGAAAAGCAGCCAATCTAGCGGCGGAAAAATAAAAAAAGTTATCGAATTTTAAAAGAATTTCAGAGCAGTTTCAAAGCTGAAAAATCAGTTTATCTAAAAATTAAATTTATTTATCACTATGTTACCTGGTTCGGAAAATAGGACTTTTAAACACTGAGAAAAAATTAGGTTGTAATTCTTCATTAATTTTATATAAAATTTATTGGCGTATTGAATCGCTAACAATGGACGTTTTCGTACAAAGTAACTTTTTGTTTGATAAAGTGTTATATCAGCTATGTTAAAGTGCTTTACTTTATATATTAGCAATTTCAGTTAAGGTTTACAAGTGGAAAGACAGAAAAAATTTTTTTTTAATTTTCTAAATCTTTGTAGAGGTACAATAAAAGTATACTCGAGAGTCCCTGAAAATTTAGTGGATTTTAATGTAGATATTATAGAGTAATATTGCTCCCAAAATTAGCTGCAGAGATTTGCGTATGTGACATTTACATCAGTTTTTCTAACTATACACCTTTTTAAAATGTTCCTACTTGTTTGTACTTCTATACGATTTTGTTGTAATTTGCTTCCAAACCCAATTGTTATTAAATTCAAATACGAATGAAGTAGTCGTTTTCAATTTTAAAACAAACTTTTAATGCATTTTGAAATTTGAATGCACTTTGAATTTTATTTTTTAAAGGATTTTAATTTTTAAAATTGGTCGTATAGAGCAACATATAGCGCCCACTGTAATAAAATTAGCTAATCTATTTACAAACCTTATAGCCTACAGTCTTTCTAGTCATAAGTTTCTTATGGATCTGACTATTAGTTTGGAAGATAAAAGCTTTCCGACAACTAAAGAGTTTTAGCGGTAAAATTGGTCTTATATAACAAAATATTGCGTCCACAGTGTTAAAAATAGCTGTCTAATTTTTACAGAATTTGTAGCCCACATCCTTGTCTACAACCTATCTATACATTTTTGTGGATCAAACTATTAGTTTGGAAGATATTGGTTTTTCGAAAACTTAAGAATTATATATTGATAAAATTGGTCTTATCCAACAACACATATTGCCCACTGTGTTAAAACAGGTGATTAAATTTGTACGGGCCTTAAAGCCTTTATCCTGCCTATAATTCATCCGTACATTTTTTGTCGATAAGACTAATAATTTGATAGTCATAAGGTGTCCGATAGACTTTTATCGGTAAAATTGGTCTTATTATAAGAATATATAGCGCCCACAGTGTTAAAAATAGCTGTATATTTTTTGCAAAATTAAATATGGGTTTTTCGAAGACGTAATTTATTTATTAGTAAAGATCGTCTCACTCATCTAACAACATTTAACGTCCACTATGTTAAAAATAACTAACGTATTTGCAGAACTTATAGCCTACAGCCTTTCCAGGCATACGTTTTTTTTGTGGATCAGACTATTAGTTTGGAAGTTATAAGCTCTTTGACGCTTAGAGAGTTTTATCAGTAAAACTGGTCTTATATAGCAATATATACCGCCCACTGTATTGAAAATAGCTACCTAACTTTTAACAGACCTTATAGCCTACATCCTTCTCTATAATTCATCCATAAATTTTTTGTGGATCAGACTATTCGCCTGGAAGATATGACTTTTCCGCCGCTAAATTGGTCTTTTTTCCAGTGTGGGTCATTAAGAAAGTTCTAAAATATCATTCAATTAGTGTTGCCAGTACATCAATTCTAAGATTGAAATAAAGCTCCTATGTAACTACACCTAACTTTTTTACACGCCATTTTTTTACACGATTTTAATATAACATAAAAAATAATATAGCATCTATCTGTTAACGGCTAATAACATTGTTATTTTTTATTAGAATTTAGTGATTTTATGCATCATGCGTTCGTCACAAAATTATCTTTAACTTACAATGGGGAAAAATAATGCACATTATATTTTTTTATCTTAATCGAGCAATTTAAAGTTATAGTTTTTAGGAAAAGGTTAAAATATAATTTGTTAAATTTTTAAGGCCTGAATGAAATACATTTTTATCCGATCGACATAGTTGTTGTACTGATTGAAAGAATAGAAAGATATTTATGCAACAGTGTAAAATTTAATTTACTCAGACGAACCGTTCTCGGAATTATTGTCAATAAACAAAACAAAAACTAAAAAAAACAAAAAAAAACTGATCATTCGCGAGAACGTTCATTAAAAAAAATAGTGCGTTGAATATTCGTCATCACCGACCCCAAATTAGCTTAGAAAAAATTTTTTTTTGCATGATATGACAAAGACATATAAATTAAAAGTTTGCTTCATTGCCTCATACTAAGTTTGACTAAAATCTGGCCTTCTATATATGAAAATTGTGATTATTTTGGGTGTAATGAGTTATAACAACTATAAAAAATCGATAATATTGCATCACATCATGTTTCAAAAATGTATTGGTTTTTCCCATTTTCATAATCTTAACGCTACGGTAGAGGGCTACAAGCAGGTCCCTGTATTATTTTCATTATTTTTCCCATGTATCTAAGAATAAAATGCAACGTTTCAGTGCTATTCGAAACTGAAATTCGCCAAAAAATTCTGACGCTTCAACGTAATATGCATTGGCATTTTCAAGCAAATTCCCAGCATATATTAAAAACAACGTATATTTTTTGTATAATGTTCTCCCATATACTTACAGCAGCGAGGAAAAGATAGTACTAAAAAAAGTAATGAAGCTATATAAAACTTTGCTCAATTTTTTTTATCTGTTAGTCATTTGTTCACAAAACTGTTTTGAAATTAAAGCAAAAACTATTGAATTCAGTGTCGAATTTGAATTTAACGAAAATAACTTCCTATTCATTCAATTTTGTATATGCAAAATTATAAGAAATAAAAAAATTCGAATTAGATATAAAACTTGTTAGTTGTTATTTTTTATGTTTCTGCTTATGATGTCCTTAGTAAAACAAAGTATTTTATTAATTGCTTTATATTAAAACTTTACCTATTTTGTAATTTAAAATAAATTTTGTGATTTAAGAAAATTATAATGCAACAATATAAACTCAATCTTAAGATGGAAAAATCCGCTTTGTGGTCACCAACATAGTAAAACTAAAATAACTCAATCTGTCAATCCACGGAATGTTGCTCCAAAAGCAAAAGCAAATCTTTTAACAAATAGAGTACACACATTTTACGGTGGGAAAACTGAAAGCACAAGATCCTTTACTATAAAAGAGGATCACCAAGTAATGCTGTCCCATTCGAAATAGAAGAATACAGAAAATTACAACCCACAAACTTGGCCACATCTCATTGCTATGCAACATTCTCACATGATGAATTTGCAACATGGCTGCAATTTTTTGATGAATCTAAAAAGCAAAGATTTGATAGCAGTAAACTGTTGAATTTGGATTTATTTTATCACCTTCTAACCAAATTTTTCAGTTCATGAACAAAAATGTTGTCGTGTCCAAATTTTTTTTAACCCATGATTACACTTTTTTAGCAATTGACTTGTAGCCAAATTTGCGATGCCTTGTTTTATTCGGCAAGGGACAGGACTAGTCTGTGATCCTGCTTTTTATAGTTAAAAATGTTGTGCTTTCATTTTTCCAATTATAAGACGTGCTTACCCTACCTACCCGGGATGAAGACGATTTCATTGACTTCTGAGAATAACGAAAGGGATCCATGGGAAGAAAAGGACGAAGTTCCAATTTTAACAGCTAGTTTATTTCACAAGGGCGTAGAAGATGCTACAAATATGGATAAACATGTTTTATTCATGATCCTGACATGGAGCGTGTATTAAAAGAAACTCTCAGTTTTCCATAGCTGCTTAGATAGAATGATATAATCAACTTAAAACATCAACAAAAAAAAAGAATACCAATTAATAACCGAATTTGTAATAACCGAAACATTTATAGGGAGTTAATGGCAAACCAGGTTCTTTATATCTACTGACGATAGGATTTTGGATCCTGTTTGTAATAAGCGTACAAACTTATCATCAGAAGCCGATGAGTAATTGAAAAATAAACTTATCACTTGTAAACTTTGAACATAGTTTACTTTGTTTTTATTATGCAAATGAATTGTTTTAGTTATTTATATGTATGATGATCACTTTTTTGCACGCCTTAACCAGTAAATATTTAAAAATTTTTCAACTTACAGGATATTTTAAAGATATGGGACGTATCCCTAAATTTTCGATATATCACATGTATTTTTTACATAATTTTTTTCATGGTTTTCTTAGGAACGTATCCATTGTCTAAAGAAATAGTTGGTTGTATAAATGCTCTTTTTTAATTTTCCAAAAAAAAAATACAGTGCACTCGCGATAATATCAACTACCATAATATATGAACACCTCAATATTAGAACACTTCTTTCCGACCATTGACTCTAAAACATGAACAAAGTGCAAAAGCTTTAAAATATGAACAGCTTATTTTTGTGTTTTTTTTCTTTGAACGATTTTGTCTACCTACACAGTGTTGAAATCTAAATCAACAGAGTAGTGGCTAAATTCTAATTCAACTGCATAATAACTGGAGGATTTCCCTATCTGTTTGCTTCTAAATTGTCTTCTGCTGCCACTCAAAATTTCTTACATACATATTTTAATTAGTGCTCACATTCGGCTGGATTTAGCGTGAAAAAATCTACAGTATGTTGTGGAGCCAAAAAGGGCTTTAAAATCAGGGGAAGCTGTCGCATTTTTTTTAATGTGTTGAAAGTGAAATGGTTGATCAAAGAAATTTAAATGTATTGAGACAGTTAAGAGAGTCGGCCGTTTTAAATATGATTGAACAAAAAGAAACATCAAAAGAATATCACAGATTTTTTCGCATTATAACTTAATTTTTATTTTTTTTTTCAAAATAACTTGTTGTTTTTAAATTCAGTAACCAATGAATAACAATTTAATATAATAAAATATAATAAAATATAATAAAATATATTGGAAAAACGTTTGTAAAGAGGAATTAGATGCCATTCATAAATATGAAAAATCTTGTAAAAGCGAACTGGCCTGGTTTTAGTTAATTTTTATTATCGCGAGTTCACTGTACTCTATACTAAGCAAATTTTAGGAATATTTTAATTTTTTTCTTTTTTTTCGAAATTTTTTAATAATATTTTTTTTATTAATTTATCTATAACACTATTTAAAATGATATCGAAGTCAAAAAAAATTCATATATTTTTTAAAGAGGTCGAATATTAAATTAATGTTTTTTAATATTTACAAAAAAATGTAATTTTATGGCTTCTGACTTATTGTCAGAAGTCTCGAAAAAATTATAAACTTATATACAGCTCTAAAGATTTTTTCTTTTCTTTTTTAGTATTCAATAGAACACTGAAGATGGCACATAGCCGAAACCGGTCTGTTTACAAACCAAATTTGACGTGGGATGACGGAAAATCGTTCCAAAAGTGACTAAATTGTATTGATAGGACTAAAATCTTACATGCCTTGAAAATCGAAAAAATCAAATTTTCTGACGTTTTTTCAAAATGAATAGCACCGGCAAGCAAACAAAAATGGTTTGTACATTTGATCAGATCTATTTATATACAAGTATTTCGACACGCAGAGTCGGAATCCTTGGTTCGTTTGAAAATTTCAAGTAAATTAAGGAAAACTGCATATAATTTTTATGCTTTATGTTAGGAAAAAGCCCTCATTGTACAAGCAGATAATTTACAAATTAAAAACATTTGTTTAAAGTACAGTAACAAGAACCCATCACAGGACAAGTGGCCTTAGTTTGGGTCTAGAACCTATCACTGAGTATCTTAATTATGTCAATTGACCCCATCCAATGACAACGCCATCTAAAAGTAAAGTTCCGGAACTCAAAGCGATTGCTAGTCCTTGGGAACCAGTCACATGACTTGTCTTGTGACTCGCTCTTTTCCCTCCAGGGTATTTTCTTAAAAAACATTAATTTAATATTTGTATTCGGTGACCTTAAGCTAGTTTAAAAAATATAGTTTTTGGTCATTTTAAGTATTGTTAGGATACATAAATTAAAAATAAAATTGTTTTAAATTCGACAAAAAGGGAAAAAATTGAGATCACATATTGAAATTTTCCTAAAAGTCTCACAATATAGAGTTGTATTTGTGGAAAGTTTTATATGAATATCGAAGGGGTCGAACTTCTTGAAAATATCCATTTTCATTTTGAAACGTTAACAGCTAAGTGATAATTACACCGAATTTTTTTGTTTCTTTTTTTTCTGAACGAGCTTTTAAAGATGAATAATATTATACCCTACTTTTTTAACATATCAATTTTTATTATTGATCTATAATTAAATAAAATTATTTTGCTCAAAATTTTTAAAAAACTATTACTCCATCCCTGGTGGGAGTAATATACTGAATTTTGATATGGAAATTGCGTTTAATATGTGCCAAAACATATTTGAAAATGAACAAAATCAAAGGGGGAATGCCACATATACCCTCAGAAAAAAAATTTTAAATAATCGAAGGAGGAAATTAAGAGTTATGACCTTTTTTTATTTTTGACTTGGGTTCCCATGGAAACTCAAAGTTGCGTATGTTTTAAAATATTTTTTACTAAGATTTATAAATTTTTAAGAAGCAGGCTAATTATTCTTTCAAATAAGACTATTTTTAACAAAATCGAACGACAATGTTGAAAGCAATTTCAATTTCAAATAATTATTCCTACCAAAATGCGACCTATCTTGGTATCGGTATCGGCTACATATCGTCATCTTAAAAATACTCCCCTGCTATTTTCACGTGAATTTTCTTTCTGATAGGATAATTCGTTCTGAAATGGCTGATTTACTGCCAACATAATAATATGTGTAAGTTGTTATACATATTTGCAGTCGCATTTTGCTACAAATAATATTTGAAATTAATTTTAAATAAAAATGAGAACCACAAATACAATAGCATAATAGCTTTAAAAACTTATACAAAACACAAAACACAAAATTTTTATTCGATATAAATATATTTATTATTGGTTATGAACAAAATGCGTAAATAAATTCATATTCAAAACTAATTGTTTCTTATGTTGCTTGCATACGTGTTTGAAAATCTATAATACTTTTGTTGTTTGTTTTAAGACAATGGAGTCAATAGAAATAGTGTAAGCTTATAAAATATTAACATAAAAATATTTTGAGGAATAATTAAATGTTGTTTTTATTTCTCAATAAACTTTAACAAATTAAGTTCATGGTCTTGTAAATGCTTCTAAAACGCAAATATTTTACAAAATTCTAACAAACTTTAATTTACATTAGCCCATAAATTTTGTTGAAGATTTTAAATAAAAGCATTTTAATGGTAAACAAATAGACTCGAAGAATGCCTGGTAGAAATTTAAAATTTTTTGTAGAAATGTCTAACGGCTGTATGCAAAAATACTTGAAGTAGCTTTGCCATGCAATTTTGAGTAAAGTTGTATTCTAAAAAAATTATTATATCAAAATTTTAAAGTAGGCACTCACGTTTGTTAAGACTACTTTAAGTTGATATTTCCAAAATGTGTATTTTTTACCACAAATATTTTTCTTAATATAGCACATATTGATTCCTGTTACATCTGAAAATGATGCTTGGAGTCTTAGCTCTTAGCTTAAATTTATTATTTGTTTCATGTAATGGAAAACAACATCAAATTATCTAGTTGATTCGAAATACATAGAAAAATTCATAAAAAATATAAAAAATAAAATAAAAATATAAAAACATGTCTTAGTGATGTATATAAAATCAAAACAAATCGAAAAAAGCTGGATATTCAAATACTCATTCATTTGAATAAAAGAAATTGTGTTAATTCTTCTATGTTCATCATATATTTTTACTTTTACTTCATAGAAATGTTTATATGCTTTACTATAATGTCAGAAGCTCATATTTTTTGAATTAAGTTGTTTTACTTCAAAGTAAAAAAAGTTATTTAATAAAATAAAAAGTTATTTGACTACTCGAATGAAATTTGTATTCGTTTTTGTACATCATAAACTATGAAGTGGTTCTTGAACACGGTGGTGTTACCAGTATTTATTATTAAATCACAAAATAATTAAAGTTGTCTTTTGCATATAATTTCTCAACAAAGTTATGTTAGCCTTAAAGTGCTTGGTAACTACTATGAACTTTAAAGCTAAAGTAAAATATTTTTTAGCATACAGCCGTAAGTGTGTAGGTATGTTTTTATAATCTGCTTTAGTCTGCAGTTATATCTTTCATTCTTTTTATGATCAGTCTTATATTATGTCGGTACTCAGTCGTTGATTAAAGTTGTGTTGACTAATGACCCAGCAAATGCTATTTTTACTAAATAGTTTATATATCTTTATAATATTAGCTAAGTTTACAAACTTGAACTTTTATGAATTTAAATAAAAAATATATAAATCTTCGACCCTGTTCTGTAAACCGAATCCGAGTAAATTTCTCGTTTTCCAAAAATAAGTAATGCCCCCATTGATGTATTTTAAATCGTATATAGTAAATTAATTCCAGATATGATATTTTAAGCTCTAAAAGATATGAAACTGGAAAACAAATCTGAAAAAAGTCTGGTATTAGTGGATTTAATTTCTCTAAGCCGAGAATTTTCAAATCGACTCGATTTACAGAACAGGCAGGAATATTTTACAATTGTACGATCAACCGCTAAGCTCGTTTAAAAGTTAATAGAAAAAAGCTATTACTGCATTACTACATACATACATTCATACATATGAAACTAAATACGTTAAAAATTTAAAAAAAAAGAACAATTAACAAAAAATGGAGGGCAACAAATAAAGAGAGCTGAAATAAATAGTTTCTTCTTTATTATTTAATGTGAAATAAAACAGCAAGAAAGTCAAATCAAAGTACAAAATGCTTTCCAAAGTATTTTATTCGTTGAGGAGCTCGTAAAGGTAAGAAATCAAAGAACTGTAAAAGTTTGCAAACCAATTTTGGTTTAAGAGAGTTAATAGCAACAAATAGTAATAAAGGTAGTAAAATTATTGCGGTTGAAATAACGACAACAATTTTCTTTGCCGAAATTCCTTAATATTTAACTAAACTATACTCCTAGTAGGTATAAATATGTACACAAAATTTTTATTTTGTATGGTGGATATTAAAGTGGTTCGGCCTCCATACAAAAAACAAATGAGCCAGTCACCCCCCTAGGATCAAAGATTAGTTGAAAACAACTCCAGAAATATATTTTTTTTTAATTTTTATTTTGTTGTACACTGCGTTGCCATTTATGGTTCAATAATAACATATTGCATATCGTATGGCTTCATTTGCGCCTCTGATGACCTTTTAATCCGACATCAAAATCAGGGCACATGAAAGCCCTTCTAGAAGTTATTATATCTAGTTTTTAATATACTCACTTTTATGCCACGCCCCAGTAGTAAGCCCTTTTTTATTTTCACATATATATTGCATTTAAGCCCGGTCGATCAATATATAAAACAAAACAAATTTGCACCAGTCACTCCTTAGAATAAAAGCTATGTCAATAAAATTACTAGAACTGTAAAAAATTCTTTTTTGCCACGCTCCAAAATATAGCACTTTTCTGGTTTTTATATACGGCAAGCGACATAATATGTATGAGTAAAGGAAACATTTACTAAATTAAGGGGCGTGGCATAAAAGTGATTATGTTAAAAAGTAAAGATAGAATGTTTTAGAAGCGCTTTCTTGTCACGTGCAAAAAATGGACAATAGAAGGGAAGGATCCGAGATGTCATAAGTGGTGCCCAGAATTCGATGTCGGATTAAAAAGTCACCAGAGCTAAAAATTAAGTGACAGCCAAGCTATAAACAACGATATGAAACATGATGAAGTCGGTCTTTAAATGGCGGCGCTATGTGTATGTAGTATGTATTTGAAAAAGAAAAAGCTTACCTTCGGGGCGTGGCATAAAAGTGACAATATTAATATATAGACATACTAAGTTTCAGGAGAGCTTTTTTGCCACGTACAAAAAATGTTACATTTGGGCGGAAGGATTCGAGATGTAAGAGGTGGCGCCCTGAATTTGATGTCGGGTTTAAAAATTTACCAAAGCAAAAATGTAGCTATAGTCAAGCCATGAATAATGATATGCATTATGTTATGATCGGACAACAAATGGCAGTGCAGCGTACAAAAAATTAAAAGGTCGGTATCCAGAGGCGTGACAAAAAATTAAAAAATATATATATTTTGGGAATTGTTTCCAACTAATCTTTAATCCTAGGGGGAGCTCGGGCCAACTTCTTTTTCGAACCATCTTACTGTATATATGTAAAAAAAATTCAATTATTGTTTTGAACTAGAAAAAAATAAAGCAATAAAAAAAATTTAAATGATTCGTATAGGAAATCGTCTGATCGTTTCAAAAAAGATATTTAGTTGAAAAATATGAAAAATTGTATGCTTAAAACCGGGAATGACCAAATAAAATAAAAATTTTCCAACTTCGATATGTTTTAGTTTTTTATTTTTTTACCTAGCCTAGGGTGTCCTGATTATACTGAAAAAGTTTGATAATGGGATCTCTATAAGTTTAAAAGTTATCAATATTTCTTTACATGGTATCTTTATGTGAATTGATAAAATTAATTGCCATTAAAATTAGTAAAGAATTTGGCAAAGACAGCTTTGTATAGGTACCTCCGTGTGTTCGTGTACCCCCGTGTGTAGTGGGTAGTATACTATCGATTGATTAACCCTTAATAGGTTAACCGGTGAAATGCCACGTGATTAACAACTGGTCGGTTAATTTTAAATTGGCTATTTTCGATTAACGATTAAGGCGGTTCATTTCAGTCGATTAACCGATGTAACAAAATTTTTAGTATTTTGTAGTATTTCTTTTTTTTTTTGCATATAGACAATGCTTAAGCACCAGCAAATAAATTTCATATAAATTTCTTTTAAAATTTTGTAGTATTATTATATATTTGTTTGTTTGTTTAATTTTTGTTTCGTCTCGTTGAAAAATACAAAACAAAACGAAAGCATACGTTTTGTTTAGTTTATTTTCCTACTCTGATTTTAACCGCCTTGGTACCACAGCTGCGAATGTTTTATAGTTGATTATTTATTAATCATACGACACAGTACCAATCCCAGTACCAATCATAACACAGCGTCTTCACGAGACATTGACTTTGAAATAACATGAGAGAAAACGTCAGCAGAATACTAAATACAAAATGTCGATTTTTCTCTTAATCTCATACAAGAGGTTATCGTAATTTCACTTTTCCTATAAGATTTCACAATTATAAGATTTCATTTTATGTAAATGCTCATCGAGTTAGCATGTACTACTTTTGCATAATTAGTTATTTTAATTTTCATTTTTCACACAAATTTTAATTTATAATCAATTAAACACATTTATTCACTTATTTAACACGACATTTTTATCAAAAATATTGCTTTTCATTTATTTTAATAAACACTCACACATGCACACCAATTTATTTTCATGTACGTGTATTTTTTGACAGTTCATCTTATAAGATCGTTGTTATAAAATGTCCTATAACAACACTCTCATAAAAATTCTTAAAACATTGACATTATAGCTGGGCGCGTGTGGTGCTTTTTCATGACACGAGCACGCACGACTCAACATGAAGTGTACGTGACAGAAAATTTGATTTCGTTCGTATTCTGGTCGTGTCCTGTTGATCAAACTTGACACGAAAAAAGAAGAAACGATTTTAAATAATATTTTAGGAGATAGCGGATTTTGCCTTCGTAAAAATTAACTGCGCAAGATACAGAAATAAAAAATTACGATAAAATTAGAATTTTATTTTTTCTATTTTGAATTTATACCATAGTTGCGGCTTATTTTACGCAATACTTTGTCATCAAAAGCCGCTATATTAAAAATCACAACTTTTCAGGAGAGCATAATACCATGATAGGATATTTTGAAAACTTTGTTCGTTACCATATTTTAAAATACAGGAGTCAATATTTTGTGCAATTTATTTTTAAATTTTCCATTATTATCCAAAGAAATTTATTATTCAGGCTTAAGTTCGTTCAATTTAATTTTTACAATTAAATCATTTTTATTGAGAAATAATTTTTCAAAGCATGTGGCAAAAAGTACAAATACCAATTTCTTGACTTTTGTAAAGGTCGAACTGAACATCGATGTTTTCGGAATTAACCACAATCCCATCGTCAGAGCTCTCTATACTCTAGGCTACTCAGCCCCCAAAGTCAAGCCGTAAATATCTGGCATTAAACCAATTGCATTAAAGCTGTATGTTTCCTGGCTTTAAGCTTATTTTATGGTGGCTTAGAAATTTACCATTTTTGGCACTTATCCTAATCAACAACCACACTTGTGCTTTTTGTTTATAATTCTCAACCAAGATTGAGAAAGCTCCTTTCTCTAGTTCTTAGGGCTTGCATATATTTTGTTTTATCCGTATTACACGGGAAGCTATCTAACATATTTTGTAATATGTGCCTCTAGTGTTAATAATTGAAGTTGTGTGTATTTAGTCGAACTATATGGGTTTTATCCAAAGAAATTTATTATTCAGGATGAAGTTCGTTCAATGTAATTTTTACAATTAAATCATTTTTTATTGAGAAATAATTTTTCAAAGCATGTGGCAATTGAAAAGTACAAATACCAATTTCTTGACTTTTGTAAAGGTCGAACTGAACATCGATGTTTTCGGGATTAACCACAATCCCATCGTCAGAGCTCTCTATACTCTTTTATTTCTCAATAAAAAATGATTTAATTTTAAAAATTAAATTGAACGAACTTAAGCCTGAATAATAAATTTCTTTGGATAAAACCCATATAGTTCGACTAAATACACACAACTTCAATTTTCCATTATTGGTAATTTTATGAAAAGATAGAGGGTTTTGCTATTCGAAAATAGGTAAAACGTTATAAGAGAGCAGATTTTGATCATTGTTCATAGCTTTGAATTCTACTTTGGGATAATCATCAATTCTACTTAACAATAACAATTCTACCTTAGATTAACAATAGAATGGACACAAGTATTGAGCCAATTTTAAATACATTAGCGAACTCATACTCAAAATGCTAAAATTACTAAAAGAAACAGATTCATTTGTGCAATATTCGGGATAAAAGCGGCAAGCTGTTAGCCTCTTTATAGTTTACACGATTTTTATACTATATTACATTTTGTTATAATGCCGCTATTAACAAGTTTTTGTGAATTTTTACCATTTTCGCGATTTTTTAGAATTCTTGCCATTCCTTACAGTTTTAAAGATTTTTAATCAACATTATGGCTTTTTAAAGTTATGCAAATTTTTTGCAAATTTTCACTACATACGCGACAGGCGTAATTTTCCCGAATATTTTGGTATTCTTACATTTTTTGACGCATTTAATCAATCATGGCATTGTAATTTTTTTATATATACTCAAGTTTTTGCGAATTTTCATACTTTTTGCGATGTTTCGCGAGGTCTTGACACTCCTAACAGTTTGAGCAAGTTTTAATCATACAAGAATATAAAAAATCAGATATTTTTAATTTAAATTGAGTTTATTTACATAATGTTTTATTAGATAGAGGATTTTCCCTTCGTAAAAAGTTAACTGCCTAAGGTAGAGAAATAAAAAATGACGATAAAATTGCAAAAATAAATATTTTTACACTTACATTTATACAATAGATGCGGCTTATTTTACGCAATACTTTGCCATCAAAAATTAATTTTCCTCAAAATCGAATATAGAGAATTTTGAATATAGGCCATAGATAACTAAGAGTTTTAAATTTAACTTAAAAAAATCTGTAATTTTTCCAAAAAAAAAGTGCTTGCATAATTTTTAAGACTGTAAAAAATCTAATAATTAAATAAGTAAATTCAAAGCAAGCGTTAAAATATCTGAAACACCCTTTGCACCTTCTTTCAACAAACTAAATATGAACATTTGTTAAGGATTAAATAATTTATACTGAAAACTTTTTGAAAATATTGTGAATTTATTGCCAGACTATGAAAAAAGATATTTTATTGCCAGGACGAATAAAAGGCATTTTTAACGAAATAATTGCATTCCAACAATTAAAATTAGGAATGTAAGGAACACCAAGAGCTCTAAATTAAATTTAAGGAATATTATTACTTGTTTATTCAGTTGTTTTATGGAAGAAAAAAATGTGTATTGTGCAAATATTTTTTTTTTTGTTTTCGTAAATCAATTAGACGCCATCTGGTTATGTAAAAATTAGTTTTGAAAATTTAGGACTAATTTTTTTTAGCTCATTTATTCAGCTACCAAATAAAATTATTGAATTTTATTTTCAAATTATATGTCTAATGCAAAGAACATACTTTGAATATTTTTCCAAGCGTTTCCCACTCCTGTTTCTTTCGGCATTTTCATGTTGCTGACGCACATTCCTCAAACTTTTCATTTAAATTATAAAAATATGTTATTCTTTATAATATATTTAATATAGGTTTTATTATATTACAACAGATATCATATAAAAGTTATAGGAATGACACATTTTTAATTTGTTTTGTCTCGTTTTACGTTTTTTGCTTTCTGGATTTAAGAAGTTTCTTTTTATTTATATAAGTTAATTTAATTCTATTTTGTGATTTTTTTATGTTCTACACTTTTTTTTATATTAATATTGATTATGTATTTAGACAATTACTTTTCATGTTATTTTTCTTTATAATTTTACGCGTTGTTATCTGTTGTTTATACACTAACAATATTCGACAGTTAGAATTTTATACTTTATAGCAAAAATATATTTCCCCCCGTTCTTTGATGAAAATTTTGATGTCTTGGTGTACTTAATAATTCACTCATACTCTCATCTGACCAAGCGAATGACGGACTACTATTCAACTAACCGACCGACCGAACGACGTAATCATTGGTCTGTAAAATCTTTATGTATTTTTTTTCTTATTGTACTTTTTAGTAAATTCTATTTTTTTAAAGCGTTGGTGGCTGTGAAATTCATTGCCAGCCAGTTTTGTACTACAATTCTTTATACATGAGGCATCAATGTGAGACCAACCACTAAACGAAAAATTATCAAACAGAATAAAATATATAATATAAAGCAGGGGGGAAATATATGAAAAAAATTTTTCATAAAATTAATAAACAAAATAGAATAAAAGATTGTGCCATAAGGCAACAACCTAAAGCACTGTATGAAAGGTCTGACGAAGAACAATTTTTTACTAAGAAACTTTTTGTTTGTGCGAAGAAAGATTAATTTTCGTTGAAACAACAAATCATCATTTGCAAATGTACTCGTAGCTGGGGAGTACAAAAATCCATATTTCTCATATTGAAGAAATGAACAATTTAAACAAATATTTTTTTTTGATAGATACTGATGTGTTTTAATGAAAACAAAATGTAGATTTTTATATCCGAAAGACAATTTTTACATTATTTTATTATAAAAAAATATGCCTATTCCGAAAAGTCGCTGGCCATTATATTAAATCTCTTTCTCTCCTTCTCTTTATCTCTCTCTCTCTCTCTCTCTCTCTCTGTAACAACAGTTTAAAATAAGAAAGAAAACATTCATTATAAGCTTATTTAGGATCAATTGTTGCCTTAATTTATTACAAAAACATTATAAGAGGAATAAGTTGACTGAAAATTTTGTTTGTGATTCTGTAATAACCTTAATGTCACCGGCACACAGTGAGGCATTGAGCGTGATAACACTCAAAAGTCTAAAGGCTCATTTATCCGACCGTAACGTTGATGTAGTTGCATGTGCTGATCGTTTCTGTCACATTGAAAAGCTACTTTTGATATATATAGTTAGTGGCCTAACAAGTTTCTATAATAGCATACATCTCTAGTAGAAAACAAGGAAATATGCGAAAATATAAACAATTTCTCATAATCAAATTTACGTTTTCGAAATATAAAATCGCTGATAAGAAAATAATCGAAAATAAGCATAACTTTTAAAAATAAATTAATGTTCACATGTATCAAATATTAAAGAAAATAAGTAAACGTGTTGTATCTGATTACGATTTTTTTTTTAATTTTTGCGATAGCACTAGTTTTGTTCAAGCAAATATTTTTTCAAATGGTAACAATTTTGACCAAATTTCTATCCGCTCTTCCATTTCTAGTAAATTTTGAAAATTTTTTGATTTCTGCTTACAATATTGGCCAATCTAAAATTTTTTTTACATATTTTAGTACGACCGTACAAAAACTCGATTATCGCAGGTTTGCGTCTTTATGACGGTGAAGGATAACTCCTCAAATATTATGTAAAATCTGAGATCTAGCAATGATGGAATGTACTAAGCACTAAAACTCTACTAGAATATCAAAAAACCGCTTCTCTTAAAAATTTTCTGAATGGGCTCGACGTAACATCTCAAACAGACTATTCGCTATGGAGAGCAGCCAGAGGCCTCAAAAGACCAGTGATATACAAGCCTCCATTGCGAGCTTCGAATGGAGACTGGACAAAAACTGACGCTGAAAAAGGTACTCTGTTTGTAAGCCACTTGCAGAAAATATTTACTATAAATACGCCTGATACTATAGTTGAGCTGCCACCAGTCCTCTCTATACCAGATGTTACCTTGAGGTTCAATAATCGTGAGATTGAACACTAACTATATTGCGGGCTTAAACTCGAAAAAAGCTGCAGGCGCTGATAAAATAATGAAATCATATAGGCACATAAGCCTATTGTGTAACATGTTAAAACTGTTTGAAAAGCTACTTATGAGTATGCTAACACCAATACTGAATGGTACTGGATATACTCCAGACCACGAATTCGGTCTTAGGAGATAACGCTAATCGATTTAACAAACACATAGACTCGTGAACGTGACAAGAAAAACCTGCGAGGAAAAGAAATATTGTTCTGCGCTCTTCATCGATGTTTCTCAGGCATTTGATAAAGTGTGGCAAGAAGGTTTAACACATAAACTAAAGCAAAACCTTTCTGCAAACACCCATAAGTTTTTAGAAAGCTGCTTAACTAAGCGAAAATTTGTTGTTAAGGAAGGTCATTTTCTAAGCCCTCCGCAATCGATTGAAGCCACAGCTCCTCAAAGCAGCATCCTCGGCCCTGTATTATATCTGATATATGCCTCTGACTTGCCGTTTAGCATTAGCATACACATGTCAACATTCGTTGGTAATACAGCTTTTCTAAGTGTTCACAAAAGCCATCAAGAAGCCAACCGCAAATTGCAAGAGTATATACCCCAGTTGGAAAAATGGTTAAAAGAATGGCGGATAAAAATTAAATAACAAAAATGTCTACAGATTACTTTTACATTGTGCAGAGAAAATTGCCCACATATACAAATAAATAACCAAAATATACTTCAACACACTGAAGTAAAATATCTCGGTGTTCATCTTGATCGTCGTCTAACATGGAATTCCCGTATATATGCAAAGGTGGCCCAAATGAAATTAAAGCAGCTCAAATAAATTGGCTCATTGGAAGGAACTCTATTCTAAGGCTAGATTATAAACTTGTTTTATTCAACTCCATTCTAAAATCAATATGTTCCCACGGTATCCAATGTAGAAAATATTCAAAGGCGACAAAATAAAATACTTCGTACGATTACAGCAGCCCCATGGTATGTCAGAAACAAGCGAATTAAGTCTTCATATTTGAATAAGTTTAAATTTATTAAAATTGGATTGTGTTTGTTAAAGCTATGACGCCAATAATGTTTTTCATGACCGAGGTAGTAAATTTTTACACCATGTAGATCAACCCTGTGTTTCAATAGAGTAATCCAAGTTTCATTATTCTTAAAGTTTATGATTTTTACAAAGATACATATTTATTACCCTTTTCTTCTAATTGGACCCACTTTGCGTTGGTGAAGACTTCAGAAAATAGAGTGTTTGGAAGTTAGTTTTGTTTTAACTTTTTATAGATTAATCCTCAGTACCATACTGTATTAAAAGTCTATGAAATATCAATGAGGATAGCAGAAATAATATTTATTTTTCTTCGTTAATAGAAATTCTTTCAGGGCATTACTCATGAAGCCAACAAATAAAATTTTATTTCTATAATTTACTTAAAATTTCTCTTGTATTAAAAGAAAATCTATCAAGAATTAAAAAAAAAATACACTGCTTTCTAACACGTCAATTGCATGTCTCATAAAAATTCCAAAAACAAAAATCAATTATTCATTAAACATTTTAGAGTATACAAAGTGCTGCTACTGTAATTTCAAGAAATTAATATTTTGTTTGTTTTACAAATGTGTGATCAATTAATTAAGATTTATTTATATAAATACGTAAAATTTTTAGTGAACAAATGACGTAGACATCTGTTTATTATATGCTTAATTGTAAATTTTGTTTTTGTTTTTATTTGTTTATCTTTTGGTTATTTTTATCTGTATTAATTGTTTATTTAAGGTTAAAGACACGTTGTATTAAAAAATATTTGAGGCGACCACAAAATAACAAACAACAAATAAATAAATAATCTGATGCCAAGTTATAACTATTCTACTGAGATGGTGATTTTTATAATTTTACAAATTATCTGCATTAGAAACGAATCATTTATTCTGTCATTAAGGATTAATGATTGTTATATATGTTGAAAATTGTTAAAGTAGTGTCATGTGGTTTTTGTACTATTATTTGGTACGCAATTTATTTGAGTATTTAGAATGAGAAAAAAGTTTTGAAATATTTTTTAAGTCTTTAAAACTTGTTGGATTATAATTGACATTGTGCACAAACAGGGTACTATAAAAATTTTAGAGCAAGAATATGTATTGGGCTTAAGATATACAACAACTTTTGAAGTGGTCTTATAAGTTATTTTAAACTTTAATTTTAAAAGAAATCTCAAAACCAAAATGTTTATTAATGTTAAGATAATGTTTAAAATTTTTCAGTTTTTATTTGATTTATAAAATAATAATTTTTCATACTTTTTGGTTACTTTTACAAATAGTTTGAAAAAAATTGTATTGCAGGATATATCAACTCGACACTTTTAACGAATATATCTACTGCTGACTTTATACGGCATGTTTTTTACATCTGACTTGTTAAATTTACCACTGTAAAAGATATACATGCCGTGTAAAACATATGAGAATTTGTCAGAGGCCATTTAAAATTAGAGCGTGTTCTATTTTCACCTGACAAAGCATATCGAGTCGTAACCGCACGAAAATCGCAACCAACAAAAATAAAATTTTACAGGAGAAGCTTTTTTTGAATAACTTCGCTTCAACGACTATATATATCTTAATAAATGGTAATTTTATGACATCGTCTCTAATAACATTTGCTAAATTTTCAAATTAAACTGATTTAATAAAATATAATAACAGCATGATGGCTTTGCCCTTGAATTTGATATTGTACGAAATCCAAACGGTTATATTTGGAATAAATGCATGGATATTGCTGTGAATTAAATCAACAGACATCGCATTACGTCCTGAGGCTCTCTTCTCAAAACTACAAGTTACAAATCTACAAGTGAAATACACACAAAACAACAATACTTTAACAATTTTATTGTTGTTTTGTGTGTATTTTACTTGTAGATTTGTAGGTTGTACTTATTGAGAAACGGGCCCCTGGTAATAAATGCGTTATTTTTATGCTGTTTACATGATTATAATTTATAAGGAAGTCACATGTGGTGCCAAGCATGAGTGTATTGCAAGGTAGATTTATTTACCAGGTTCTCTTGATTCCACAGCTGTTTACTCTTTTTTTATTTGTGGCTGTCAATTTTGTATCAAGATACACAAGTTATGTTGCCTATGTGTTTTAATTTTCAAGGAACTGTGGCTACCTTGTAAATAAATCTACCTTGAGTCTATTGCGCTTTTGGCTGTCACAGAAAACACTTATCGCAGGATTTTAGATATTGTAAAAAACAAAAACAAAAAAGAAAAGTATTATGGTGAAAATTGCACTACATTTCCATATTCCGTCAGAGAAGCAATACCCATTTCTGGTGTAATTTTTATATTTACTCTCACTAACACAGCACATTATTTCTCTTCTAAAAAAGTTTTATTTTCGGAATCTGTATATCGTCAATAAATGCCAACACGTTTAGTAGCTGGTCTTTCGGCCTTGTAACAATGCCCATCAGCTTTTGATCTGATTCGGTGAAAATCTTACTGCAATAGTTTCTACACATTTAAATAGACTAGAAATGGCACTTGTGTCACCTGTTTTCAATTTTTTCAGTATCTTGAGTAATATTTTTATTCTCGTATAACTTCTTTATCCGATACATGTTTCTGTGATTATAGGCCCTTTTGCATTTCATATGACGATGTGTAACTATTGATCCGAGTTAGCCGATATTGCTATATGTACATATTACAATGATAATATGCAGGTTAATTTCATTAATATTTATATTTTTGCCTCCTGTTTAGTTGACAAAATTGTATCGTAACCAACATTTTTGTCACCAAAAAATATAAACAAAAACAAATTTGAGCTTATGTTAAAATCTATTTCGCTGTAAATTTGTTACGGTGCTTTGTAGAACTATGAAATTTTCACAGAAAGCGTAAAACATCGTACATTATTTATTTACATTAGAAAGCGCATATCGAAAAATATTGTGGTTGTGATTTTCGCGCGCTTACGACTCAATGACATCAGCTGTTTTGAATTAATAAAAGTGTGGTTTGGCTGAAAAAAATAAAAAATTAAAAAGCATAAAGTGCATTATATAATTTTGAAAATTATGCACACACTCAGACGTAAGGAACACTCAGAGGTTATGTCAGATGCAATTGCACATGTACGTGTGAAAGCAAAAATTATAAATCGTCTATAAATTGAACATTTTGACAAACACGTGCAGTTACACCTGACTATGGCTTATATGTAAAAAATATATCGTATAAGCTCAGCATAAGAGGTCGATGTTAGAATATTGATATAAATATTGTATTTTATGCTTTTATTACCCTTTTCGTGACTAACAGTATGAATGATGCGAATAAACTTCATAACTTTCATAACTTTTTAAATTTTTAATATATTTGCTAGTCTCTTTTTTTCATAAAATTTTTCCTTACATTGTTTTAAGCATTTTATGTTCCACAATGCATCACTGCTTTACATCTGATGTTAACTTGGCAAAAAAAATACAAAGTAAATTTCATTATCAGCAACAAGTTGCTGTTTACTGCATTTTTTTCAGTTTTCTTTTCTACAAAAAAATATTGCATTGTTTGCACTTTTCAGTAAGAATTTGCAATTTAATCCTTTTTCGAGGAAGTGCAATTATTAGAAATTATTGCATTATCACTGACGATGGTAAATTTTTGCTTTAAAGGAATGCTAAGTTGCGATTTTTGTAATAAAAAGTAGAAATAATTCTGAATTTTTTTCTAGAAAAGAAAACGCCATAAGTTTCATTTTCTGTAAAAATTTGTTAATCATTGCATTATACATATACGCAAACAAGATGAGAATATGCTTCCAAGGTCACACGTCATATATTTTGCAACTTAGCTTAGCGAATCTTTCAAAAGGAATATATTGTCCTCACACTATTGCTTTTTGCTCACTTTCAGCTCTTCAACATGTTCTGAAAGTTTCTTTGCACTATTGCAGCCTCTATGAGCTAAAATAAACCTTATCAGGGAGAGCGGAATAACATGTAATATTTAACGACCAATCTAATTGGTTTTGTGTTCAAATTTTAAATTCATAGTAATAAACTAGAAAAAGGAAATTTAGGATATTTTTAGAAAAAATTGCAAAAATTTAACTATACATATGTCAAACAATAATAAAAAATACAATAATAGCTGACATAAATTAATGAAAAAATAATAATTTGTTACATAGTGTATCCGAAAAATAATTTCAATCCTCTGTACATCCAAATTTTTCTTTGAATGTTCAATATTCACATGCTTTAGAATTTCTTTCTTAAATAAAAAATAATTTGATCGAAAGATTAAATTAAAAATGAACTTAAGCCAAACTAATTTAATAACTTTGAAAAATAGTTTATTTTAAACGTTTTCTTAATTTTTAAAATAAATTATATTGACTTCAAGTACATTTCCAAATTCTCTAAGCTTTTTTTTATTTTTCAAAGCTTTTAAAGTGTACCAAATATAATGGAACTAATAAGATTAAAAATGATTTTAATGGCCCTTTTCACAGTATAGGATTTAAAGTTAAGTTGGACTTTTACAGAAAGTTAGGCGTGCAAAACTTGTTGTTAGTTCTCGTCAACTCCTAAGCATGCATTATGAAAAGGGACAAAAGTCTATAATAATGGGCGCGTTCATAAGACGTAACTGTTGCGCAATAATTATTGTGTGTTTGTCTTCGAAACTCACAGTTGAGCAGTTCCGCTACACATAACAGTTGAATATTTGCTGTCATTTTTTTCATCATAAATATTTTCGCTGCCTATACTCAACATGTGCTTTGTCTTCACAGCTAGTCAAAAGAGTTATGACGTTTATATTCTAATACAACGCCGCTTTATTATATGGCCGCTGCAAACTAATTTATTAAATTTTGCATTACAAATGTGATAAAGTAGATAAATAAAGGAATATAAATAAAAATAACACTAAAATTACTACATATATGTTTATTGTGTTGTTTACTTTTACTATATATAGTATTTAATTTACTATAATGTTGAAATATTTTTCAAAAAAATATTATCGCCGCAGCCTTCTTATTCTATTGTAGTGCTTTTTGCTTTGTTGTGAAAATTTTAAAAAAAAGTGAAAATGAACAATTCGTGTGCTGCTGACTATCGCATTGGAGACCATGTTTATAGAATATTTTATGAAAGCGAAATACACCCAAAACTTGCTAGAAGGTGAGCTCAACAGCTATGCCTTATCAACGCGAACAATCTGAGTGAAATAAAAATGCAAAAGCTATAATTTGATTGAATTCAAATTAAAACAATTTGCTGATCACTAATCTAGAAAAGCTTTAGAAAGGTTTCTGCTCGTGCTAATTTTGAATCGAAACTTTTTAGAGCTTTTACTAATAAGAGGCATATTTGTATATATATTGTATACCAAATTCAGTTTAACATTCTCATACAAATCAATTTGTAAAGCTAAACGAAAGCTTTTTAAATTTTCATATAACTTTAATAAACAAGACTAGCCATAATATCAATTGAATACACATTTGCTTTTAATAATCTCCTTTGCCGAAACTTTTTGTTATGAAGAATTTATTATAATTATTTACTAGTTATAAACATTAGAAGAATTATCTAAATATGTAATAGTCTCAGCATATACAACAATAGATTTATCTGTTATTATTACTTCAATCAGCAATGGAAATTCTTGAATTATAAACGAATAAAGCGGGTTTACGTCCCATTAAAAACGTGTTTTTAATATTTATTTATCTAAAGTATCAATAAATAAATAACACTGCACAACTTAAGCAAATTACCAAGGTACTAATGACTTATTCTATTAGAAAGCAAAAAAATACATACGTGCATCAGACCTTTGACAGTTTACTTCCTGGACTCCTTTTAGGGGGAGCTAAAATTCTCAGGTAATTAGCCACTGAACCCCAATTTTTTATCTGCGGTTTAATTTTGAAACCTTGTAGCTCACTATGTGTTTCAATAGGGAAGTCGATGCCTCACTATTCATAAAGCTTAGGTCCTTCTGTACAATTTTTTACATACATCATTTTATAATCGAATCGCAAGTTTTAAAGATACAGATTTATTACCTTTTTTCCAATTTGTACCGCTGGCCGGCCTCAGGTATTTCATATTAATTTGATTATTTTATTCATTTAAAATGATAAATAGATTAACATATGCACAAATAATTTTACACCAATAATTTTTTATACCAGTAATATCAAAGGCTGAATTTTGTATTAAATAATACTATTGGGTGTTTTTTATTGAGGTATAGAACTTTAAGTTGGCATCTTTTTTTTAACTGGCGGCCATTTTGTCAGCTGTCAAGTGATTAATATTTAGTTTGGTTTGCCATTTCATCGTGAACAGGTTGACAAAAGAACAACGCTTGCAAATCGTGCAAATTTATTTCGAAAATAATGGTTCAGTTCGCGAAGTTTACCGCAAGCTCCGTCCATTTTATGGTCGACATAATCGTCCATCAGAGCAATTAATTCGGTTAACCATGGATCGTTTTCGCACTACGTTTACTCTATGTGATAATACGCATCCGCAGAGACGTCGAACAGTGTGCACCGAAGAAACAATTGCCACTGTAGAGCAAAGTGTTGAAGAGGACCCGAATGAATCGATTCGCCACCGTGCACAGCAATTGGAGCTTTGTCCATCAACTTTATGGAAGATTTTGCGCAAAGATCTTGGCTTGCGACCTTGGATGAGTTGTGGTTCCAACAAGACGGCGCTACATGCCACACAGCGCACGTCACAATCGATTTATTGAAGGAAACATTCGATGAGCGCATAATTTCGCGGAATGGACCTGTTAATTGGCCACCAAGATCGTGTGATTTGACACCATTGGATTATACTCTTTGGGGATATGTGAAGTCGCTCGTCTACGCCAACAAACCAGAAACGTTAGGGGACTTGGAAGCCAACATTCGTGGCGTTATTGCCAACATACGGCCCCATATGCTCGAAAAAGTGGTTGAAAATTGGACCTGTAGAATTGGCTTTATTCGAGCCAGCCGCGGCGGCCACATGCCCGAAATCATATTTAAACATTAATGGCATAAAATTATCCTTCCAATAAAGCCAAATTGATGGACATTAAAACGATTTTCTTGTGTTTTATTTCAATTCGAAGTTCTATACCTCTAAAAAAAACACCCTGTAGATATACCTAGCAACATAGCTGTAATAAGTGAATAGAATGATAAATAAACATATTTTTATTTCAGTCTTAGTTTTTATTTTCAGTTAGAAATAATAACAATTCAAATATTTATTTATTACACGAAAATTCAACATAGTTTATTCATATTAAAACGATTGAAATTTTTATAAATTTATATATTACTCAAACAACTTTTTGAAATATAAAATTAATTTACCATATTCTAATTGAAATTTTGTACACATTTTCCAAACAAAGTAAATTTTAATATATTTAAGTATCCAAAATTTTAATAAAACTCATTTCATTACTATTCAAATAAAACAATCAAATAGTTTTTCTCAGAATTTTATTTAAGAAAAAATAAAAAATAAAAATAATTCAATAAAACTGTTATATCTTGAATATAAATTATTTCTCAAAAATAAAAGAAATATTTTTTCAATTTAAAAATGAAATTTATTAAATATTTAGGTCAGGAAGTTCTATAGAAGAACTTTTGTGCGGACGCGTTTTTCGTATAATTTTTCTTGCCAGTTCTAGCACTTTTTTACAGTTTAGTGATTTTTAATCACTTTTTGCATTATTTTTCCAAGTTTTTAGCATTCCTTACAATTGTAGCAATTTTTAAGCATTATTATTGCTTGTTTGCAATTTTGCAATTTTTCGTAATTTTTCGCTATTTTCGCGATAAAAATAATTTTTTCTTCTGATCATGGCTTTTTTAAATTTATAATCAATATTGGACTTTGATATCTTTTTGATGTTAGCAAGTTTTTGTGAATCTTCGTAATTTTCGCGAACTTTTCCGCGTTTTTGGCATTCCTTACAATTTTAGATTTTTTTAAGCAATTTTAGGGCTTATTTGCAATTTTGCAATTTTTCGCGAATTTTCGGTATTTTTTTTAATTAAAGTTATTTTTTTTATTTATTTTAGATCTTGTTTCCAATTTTGCAATTTTTGGCGTGCTTTTACCATATTCGGGATGTAACTATTTTTTCTAGCTTTTATCCTCCTTTTATACGTATTTAATATTTTTCTAGTAATTTAAAATATTTTAAATTGTTTTTATGAATTAAAATATTCAAACCGGCTTTTGTGAATAATATCAATTTGAGCTGTAAAACAATTTTTTTTAAATTCTAAAAACTCAAATTAAATAAAGTAAAATTTAATTCAAACTATAGGAGTACAATTGAAAAGCATTTATGTCGTTTTATTTGAGTAGCGCATAATTTTTTAACATTATTATTGGAATTTCTGAAAGTATAAGTTTTTTTAAATTTTCTGACAAAAAATAAATTTGCATTTGAAAAATTTTATTTCAAATCAATAACAAATTTTAGTTCATATCATGAGCAAGATACATTAATACATGTAGTGGTAATACTAAAACAAGTACAACATGACAAAAACAACATGGGTTTTTATTGTTGTTTCATTGCCAAAAGTGTCAAACAAGCGAAAGTCTGAACAAAAGAAAATTTTCCGAGAACACAAAACAAATTCCAAAGGTGGGAGTACTACACTAAACTTTTGGTTTCACCAAACTAATGATAGTGAAAAATTCTTCACTTCCACTACTGCTATTTAGTAATGAACTGCAAAAAATAGGCTCCAATAAATAATAGCGATTGTGATGTGGAACAATTTTCTACAGAAATTAACATTATAACAAGGAAAACATTTATTCTGCACCTTACTCCCAACTCTGCCCACTTCTTGATTTATTTTTTTTCAAATTACTTTTTTAGTTTTTTCTTTGCACTTCTTTCATCACTTCAACAGGCTGTAAAAAATAAAAATTTTTTGACACTTTCAATAATGAAAACAGCTGTGTTTTTACCACTACATGTTTTAATGTATCTTGATCATGAGGAATGTGAATAATTTCAATAAAATTCTATTTCTTAAACAAAAATAATATTTAAGTTTAATATTATTATGTTGAAAAATTCAAATAAAAAAATTCATATTGAACAGCTATGCACACCAACAAACTCGCAATTTTTTCAAAAAATAGCTATTGAAAATTTGCAGCACATTTAAAAATATTTGTAGTTGCAACATAGTAATTTATGTTTTACATCCTTAATGCAGTAAAATAACACCTGGGTACCCCTTGTACTTTATTTTTTTTTTTAAATATGTTTTTTGCTTTGCCTTAGACATTGCTTAGACATAATTTACATTATTTAAAGACCATATAAGCAAAAATATTTTATTTTTACGTAATAATTTCTTTGAGTCTTAAGAAATGCAACAATTCGTTTTATTTGCATTGGTATTCTTTTATTTCTGCAAGTTGAGTAAGCGGCAAGCATATGGACACTATTCGTAAATTTTTTTAAGATAATCTAGCAAAGCAATAGAATCTTTTTTAATTTTTTTGGCAAAATTTACAAAAAAATGTATTTAAATCTAATTTTTTTACTAGGCAGCTGGTTACCCTTGTCATTCTGTTAAAGGTGTTTTTTTTTTGTCACTCACATAATGGTTAAACCGTTTTGTAGTCGCTATTAAAGTAATTTTAGCAAAAATTTTTTAGGTATTTATTAATTTTCAATTAAGTTTAAAATTGTGCAAATTCTGCACAAATCTAAAAATTATATTTTAATATTTGCTGACTTTTTGAAAAATTGATTTCTTTTATTTCAAGTTCACAACGCTGATAACTATCCATTTGAACGTATGATTAACATAATCAGTATTAAAAAATGTATAAATATTAAGTATACGCTTTATTTGAAAGTTGTTTAACCTAAATTGCCCGGAAATGTCTTTTGTTTTAAATTTAAATAAAATTTATTAAATATATACCTATAGGACCCAAGAACGTTAATTTAGTACTTAAAATTTTTATATAGTCTTTGTGTCGGGCATAACAGGCCGTTACCATATGCTCACGCCCGGCACTACATAAGATTTTTTTGGTCAAAGAAAATTGTTAGAAGCTCTCAATAAATATGTGTTTTTAAATAAATCGCCATCAGGAGATCGATATCTTGCTGACCGATTACATCCCTGTACGAGTAAGTTCTCTTATTATACCCAAATATCTTCTTTCGTTATTAGTATTTTTTCCGCGTAAAACAGAATTGACTTAGAGACAATATATTGGATCACAAATATATTTCAAACTACATATTTATGTGGCGGAAGACAGCGGCAGTCTATATAATACGCTTAAGCAAATGTTGCAATTGAACCAGCAGAACTTTCCTATACGATGCTTTCGTGCTTCACTCATAAGCATTGCTTCAATATTTCTAAAATCAATCTTATAGTACACTTATATTACCAAAATCACTCAAATATTTTGAGCTTCTTGATGGAAAGGGGGCTTATCCCTCCCAAGAAGAGCCTATCTACGCCAATGGCTTTACTAAGTTTCGCAAACATAAAATATTCCATATCAATAATAAATGTTTTCCACAGAATATTTACAAACTGAAGTATTAAATGAAAAATTTCCTTATAACGCCTGATACACCCATATGGTAACGGAACAATGTAACGCGTCAAAATTTGGTGATATATATATATTTTTTTTTGTAATATGTTGATTTATATCAAAACTAAGTATGACTATTCTGTTGTAAATTTATAATAAAATATATTTCGTTAGCACAACACAGGTAAAAAGAAAGTGTGACTTACTTTTTCATGTAATCCATTTTTCACTATTTGTCAATTTTTTAAAGGGCTTTGAAAATACCCACTAACTTTGTAACACAAAACACACCTGACCTAAAACAATTTGTAAATGTTACGGTGTTTTGCGTTACCATATGGGTGCGCCCGGCCAATTCGGGTTAAAATGCTCATATATATGCGCATTAGGCATTTTTCATATTGAATATAATTATAATGTTGCATTTTGCTTTCAATTACATGATATATATATATAATGTAATGTAATATAATATAATAAAAACAATATTGAGTTTGTCTTTAAGCTCCTAAACATTTTTTATCATCAATGTTCAGCTTCAAAATATATGTTTGTTTGTTAACAACAATAGACACATATATACACTATGTATAATATTGAAGAGTATGAAAATGCTCCTTATTTTCATAACAAACGCCCACAAACATGTATATTGAAGCTGAACATTGATATATGTAGCAGCTGCTTAACTGTATACATCCACTAGTTTGTTTATACGAGTTTTTTTGCGTGGCTTAGTAAATAGTATTCAGCTGACAAGGCCTAGCACATCGATTGTCAAAAAATATCTATTAAATATTTAGTCGTTAATATTTTTCTTTTTTGAGTTTTTGAACGGCTTGGTTATCAGGACATTTGCCCAAAAAACTGAAATCCGATTCTATTGTTACTATTACACGTACCACAGAATTCACCTATAAATTCGGTGCATAAATTACAATAATGCATTTAAAAATGGATTATGCGAAATATTTTCAGTTTCTTTTATCAACTATCTACTGTGTATTAAATATACATAAAATTACCTGGTATTTAGTTTATAGTGCGCATGCCGTCTTCGTTCTCGTAGCATTGCCGTGCGTTAAGCGTTCCCATAGTATGAAAAATAAAGAAAACCAATAACAACAAAAAGAAACAAAATAAATAATAAACAAGTGGAAATAAAAAGAAAATATTGGAAAATAAAGTAAAAAATATAAGATGTAAGAGAAATTAAAATTCAAAAGCATTGTTTTGTACAAAATTTTTTAAGAGTTTATAAATATATTTGTAAAGAGAAAAGAGAAGAAAAGAATGAATAGAAAAATTACACATTGTTAGTTTAATTTATTAATATGTTTAGATTTCTTAAATTTGTGTATTTATTTTGTTTATATTTTCTTTAGATTTTCCATCCGGTTATTTATTATTCTAGTCGAACACTTGTGCACTATTTATCTGCTTTTCATAAAGTTTGATTCCAAATATCATGTTTTGCACAACTTGAATGTCGCTTTTTTGTGTTTATTTTGTTGACAGTTTTTAAATATTTTTTAAGATGCTATTAATTGTTATTTTGAAATGAAATAATTATTCAAAAATAAATGGCAAGCAATTTGTAAAAAACTGGCGTGTCATTTAGTTTCCTTTATGAAGAATATTTTAATCCATTTAAAATATTACATGTACTCGTGTTTTGTTTTCTAAAAAGGGTCAACAACTTTAACATCACGGATTAAACGCTAACATGTTTTTTTTTAGTTCGTTCGCCAACGGGTGCATATATTCATGCGTAAAGGGTATGACACTAGTGTTTACTTTTTGATTATATATTAACTTATTCGCCATCGGTGCTTGTTGATGCATGTATTTACATATCAACGTTTGCCATTCGTTTTAGTTATAGATACAAGCCTATTCTGTATTCCATATGGCATGAAAATATTTGGAAGTGTCATTGAATTCTTGCTGTAAATTTTAATTTGTAACAACAATGGGCAGAAATAAACATTAAAAAAATACCAGCATTTTAAAATATCAATGATATTCCATGCTGGTAATGACAGAAATCAAGAGCTTAAAAAGGTTGAACATGATAAGAAGAAACATATTGAAGTTCCGAACCTTTGTTTCCGATAACAGTCATGATATGGCGACTCGTCTGTTAATTGGTACAAAGTAATGTGATTTTCGCTCACTGGTTGTTACTGCCTTCGCTGGCAGTGTAATCTATGTCGAAAGGAACTCTGACGAGAAGACGTGGTGCTCTCCAATTTTTTTTAATGTTTAATATTTACATGCTTTAGAATTTCTTTCTAAAATAAAATTAATTTAATCGAAAAATTAAATTTAAAACGAATTTAAGTAAACTAATTAAATAACTTTGGATAAAAACCATACAGTTCGACTACATAACAAAAATGTTTTGATAATTTCGCACTTTTTCACTCCGCAATGAATGCAGATCAGTCTAGATAATATATCCCTACTACGACCAACCGCATACATTAGTAGATATTCTGCTTTCCAAGCATGCATGTAAAGCTTTGGTGAGAAATATTTTAGGTAAACATTAGGGGGTTCAATCTACTAACCGTTAATCGGTTAACTGTAATAAAAATGTAATTAAAGTGTAATTTAAAATTGAATATTTTCGATTAACAGTTAAAACGGTTAATTTCAGTCGATTAACCGATGTAACGAAATTTTTTATTTTTTGTAGTATTACAGCATATTTTTTTGTGTGTTTAGTTATTTGTTTCGTCTCATATACAAAAGGTATGCATTTAGAAATTGTTTTTCATACAAATAAAGAATTGTGTTCAGCGATTTTAGCTTAAGTACAACTTTAATACCTTTGGACGTGGTATAAAAGAGCTTAGTAAAGACTCTGCTTCTGTAATTGAAGTTGAGGGAGCTATTAAGCTTTTGCTTAATAATTTAATAAAAGTCAATAATACTATCGCCAAAAATTTAATTTAAAAACTAAACATTATATATAATGAGAGACGAGTTCAAATTTTAAATACACTTATTTTATACTCCCACTCAGACATATTATCTTCTAGCAACAGTGTTTTAAAATACAGTACAAAAACGGAAACTAAGGAATTGGGAAGTAAACATTTTTGTAGAAAGCTAGGTACTGAGCTTTGCCAGGATGATTCAGATGATGAATTTTAACAGAATTAACTGATACATTTAGTAATGCTAGGATTTTAAAAAAATTAAAAGAGAATTCTCCTAATGGCATAATTTAAGATTGTATACGTTTAGAGAAATCCAGGAAAAGGACTGAGAAATTAGATAATCTGTATTATGGATCGCTTTCGATTTCTCACACAGCTGCGATTAGTGAAAGGAATTTTTACAAGTCAAGTTTTATCAAAACTAAAGAAAAAAACTTAAATCTTAAAAAATTTAACCCAATAATTTTTTTAAAAGACTTTTTCAGAAGATCTCCTTAATGTATTGCAATAACTAATAAAATAAAGTCACAAACTTGTTTTAACTAATAAACTCAAAGTAATAAACAACATGACCCACAGTGTTGTGTGGTGGCGAAAAGTAGTAATATGAAATTTTTTAAAACCGAATTTTCTTACAGTATGTTGCAGTAAGCACTTGAACTGAGAAAGTGTAAAAAAATTAAGCAAAAATATTACAAAATAAACGTTAATGTAAATAGAAAATTATCATGTGATAATTATGTATACTATATAAATAAATGCCAACTTCTTAATGAAAAAAATTGTTCCACACTAGTTAGTTTGATATATTTAAAGTAGGGATGTAACGAATACCGATACCGATACCGATATATCGGCGATACTTCAGATTTTCCGATACATCGGTATCTGCGATATTTTACTGTCGATACGACGATACTTTTAAAAATGTTTTTCAGAGTTTTTTTTTTTAACAAATAATTTATTTTTGTTCGATTTTACCATGATTTTATTCACTTCGTTATTTTTTAAATCTTAAAACTATCAATTTTAAAAATTAATAATATTTTATGCTGTTATTTTGTAAAAAACTTATTTTTTTTTTGTTAATTTTACCATGAATTCAAATTCAAGTCGTTGTTTTTTAAATCTTATTCCAGCAAAAAAAAAGAGATACTCCAAAGAAGACATGAAAATGTAGAATTCGCGATCTGGAAGTATTGCAAATTTGGATAATTTCTAATTAGTTTTACATGTCCTTGCCATTGCAAGAAGTTCTGTTTTTCGATTACCAATCATCGAATTGAAAGCGATGCTAGGACAAATTTCTTTTTCGGTATTCTATAATGATTTTTCCTCAAGGAAAAAGGATAAAAAATTACCCATTTTCACAATTTTTTTATGCGAATATAAACTCAGAACTGTGTTTTCATGTAAATTTAAGTGAATATATAAAAACTTAGAAGTCCTTTAATAAATAAACTATAAAGTTATTTAGAAGAATATTAGTTGATAAATGTCCTTAAAAAAAATCGATTTTTTAAAAAGCATGGCGAGTATTTTTTATAAAGGAATTAAACATTTTTTCTTGCTTTTCTACTAATTATCTGCATATTTTTAATATAGATTTTTTGGATGCAAAGAAAATGTGGCTCCTTAAAAATTACTTCCAATGTTTTATAAATTTTAAATATTCTCTCCTATAATGTAATTTTGTATAATAAAAAATTGCACTTGAGTTTTGTTAATCTAAACTTGAACTCAATTTCAATATTCGTATCGGTATCGGAATCGGTATCGGCGATATTTAATTTTAAATATCGGTATCGGTATCGGATCGGCAAAACGGCGTATCGTTACATCCCTAATTTAAAGTATGGTAATACAATTTCTACTTCGCAATCACAATACCACGGCAAAAAAATTCTATCGAAAAAAATTTAATTTTTATTTCTTGTGTGATAACTTTGACAGACGATAAATAAAAGTCTCTCAAGCTCTCGCAGAATTTTTTGCAAAATTCAATTGTCACAAGTAAGTAGTTACATTAAAAAAGGGAAACTTAAATGCAGATGACCACATATGGTATTAATTTGCTCCATATTTTTAGTGTCACCTCCTATGAAAATATGTTTGTATGTATGGGACCTCCAATGAAACTTGTTTAATTTTTAGCTTCAAATAAAGAATAGCAGGATATGTCAATCTAAAATTAAAGGAAATTATTAAAAGTCGTTAAGGACTCAGAATTAATAACCAAAACCTAAAGAAAATTCTTCGATTAAATTCAAAAATAATGTAAAAATAAAACAACTAATAACTAATTTTGTAAGTTTTTTAATTTTTTAAAGTATATTTTTTTCGCTTTTAATTATCTTTAGCCTTCGGAACATGTCACATGTTTCTATTGCAAAACGAGTTAAAAACTATATAAAGCAATAAGCTTTTTTTACGTTTTTTGGCAAAGGATATATTTGAGCTAAGCGTATCCTTAATCCAAATTAGGCAAAATGTTGTAGGTATAAGATGCTCAATATGTATAATGCACACAAAACTTGTCAAAAAGTTGGTGCATTGCTTCTGTCTTTTATAACTTTTTTTCAATTTCAGGATATATTGAAAGTACTCGAATGCTTGTCCCGAAATGCAGGAAATTTTTTTTCATATTTTTATCTTTTATTAACATAAATTAGTGTGCGAAATTTCATCGTTGTGGAACGACTCCTTCTATTTATGGCCGCTCGTCATATGAAATGACGACACTGTGCGACCCCACGATATACAACTTTTTTCCCCCTTCAAAAATTCATTTAATGTGTTCATATATCTAAGCATATTAAAACAAAGTACTTCATTGGTTTTTTCCATCACGTCACATTTTTTTTATGAACCTAACTAATATTTTCACGAGGTATACCTGTATAATTCAGCATAACTCGAACGCCGTATGTCCGACGTCGACCAAAAAACACCATCCGTTAAAAAACAAAATGTGCTTCAAATCATCTTTATATGTTAAGCTAAAAAACTAAATAGTTTTTTAACTATTCGTAAAATAAAATTGAAAATTTATCTCTAGTATTAATTAAAAATTTGCTAAAGCTCTCCAAGGGACAAAAGTAAGCAGCCGTAAGTAACCACTATCGAAGATGAGCAAAAAATACGAGTAAAAGTCTGTGTTAGATTTTCCCACCAATTCCCAATAGTCCTTCAGTTGGGAAGAACTTATGTTAAATCTCTTATTTAAAGACGGGCTATCCCAACAAGATCCGGTCGGACTCTGAATAGTATAATTCTTTTGGGTTTGCCACATGCTTTCTCAAGTGGGCCCCAATATTTGTATTGGGCAAATTTTTAGAAGGGTAATATTTTTTTTATAACACGTTTTAAATAATAACGAACCTTATCAGCTGCATCTTGTTTCTTAAATTAAATATCGGATAATTACCATTATATATAGCTATGATGTTTCAACCTAAAATGAAGTTGTAGTTAATAATGTATATGAAGTGCGGGTAGTGTTGATAAAAAAGTTATCAAAATAAATTATCAAAGTTTTAATGCAATATAAGATATTTTATTGCAATAAAAATAATAATTTTAGCCAAAGAAAATTTTATTATCCAGGCTTTAGTTCGTTCAATTTAATTTAATGGTTAAATTATTTTTATTTAAAAAGTTATTATTTGACATTTGTCATAATTTTATTTTAAATGCAATTTATTTGCTGGTGTTCAAGGATTGTCTATATGGATTTCATTGGTGGTTTACGAACTCGTCAGTAGACTTCAACCACACTTTTGAACAGTTACAGACCCCTCATCTTATGTACAGACTTTCAAAAGGAATTTAAGAATTTAACAAGGTAGATAAATAAGGTATAATCATCGGCGTATTGATACAACAAATAAACTTTTTTGTTCAAGAATTGCCAAAATAAATTAACAAATTTACATTACAATTTTTTTAATTTTTTTATAAAAAAATTATAAGGAAAGTTTGGCAGTTCCTAGAACAATCAGCTGTGCTGATAACGCTACGTGTTATGAATTAGCCTTGAAATTTACAAATAAATAATTTTCCAAAATTAATATAGTAGGCTTTGAAATTAATACAAAATCCAGCAAATAATTTGTATTTGAAATGAATCTATTTTATTTTTATATTTATAATTATAAATCCATTTGATAGCAATAAAAGTGTTTATAAGGCAAAATGCAAAATAAAATTCAAATGAAACTTTTAAGAACTTTATTCTTTGCCATATTGTCATAATTATGTTGAATTTTTTTTATATTACTTTATTTTATTGAGAAAGTATTTCTTCAAAGCATGTAACATAGAAAATATAGAAGCCTGACTGGTGGCAAATAGTTGTCAGCAACATAAGTCGGTTGTCAAAAAAACCTAAGTCTAGGAATGTATTGGTGGAACATTTTGTATAAGTATTGGTTTAAATAAAAATTTTCCCACAGCACCAAACCATACTTTGTTGTACAAAAAGTATCTTACAAAATTTATATTCTTTAAAAATTATTATTTTTTATTATATACAATTAATTTTACATTAAGTAATGAAAATATGAATTTAGAATCATTTTTAATACATTTGAGCTCAAAAAATTTTGATTTGCTAAACATTTTTTTTTGCTATTTTTCTATTTGGTACTAAAAATATTCATCCCAAATAGTAACAAAAATGTAATACTGTTTAATAAAAAGAAGGGTTGAAAACTTCGATAAATTTCAACACACAAACAAAATTAAACACAACAACAACATTAAAAAAATAATATAAAATTACAGCAAGAAGAACCATAAAACTTATACCAAAACAAATAAAAAACTTAAATAAAATGAAAAAAAGTGTTAGTGTGTGCAAAAAAGATAAATCTTACCGCGTTTTCAAGTGCAAAAATTACGCTCTGTGATGTGTGTTGAATTGCCTCTCTCAAGTTTCTTGAATACACAAGACGTATACGTGTAAGAGAGTTGTCAATTTTTTATAGACAGGCCGAGAGTTGGAAATCTGCGTATTTACCTATGGTTAATGCCATAGAAAACATAGAAGCTTGACTAGTGGCAAATAGTTGTCTAAAACCTAAGTTGGTTGTCAAAAAAACCTAAATCTAAGAATGTATTAGTAGAACATTTTCTACTAGTATTGGTTTAAATAAAAATCTCCCAGCACCAAACCATACTTAGTTGTACAAAAAGTATTTTATAAAATTTATATTTATATGAATTTTTAGTTATTATATACAATTAATTTTACATTAATTAATGAAAATATGAATTTAGAATCATTTTTAATAACGAGTGATTTTTTTGCTATTATCTTTTTGGCAACACTAGTTTTGACAGCTCACGCACGTTTTGTATCTTGTGTCACTGTCAAACATCTTCAGTTTGGTCTATAATTTAATCATGTATCGTCTTACAAACGAACAACGCTTGCAAATTATTGAATTTTATTACCAAAATGCGTGCTCTGTTAAGTTAGATGAATATCCACTTTTTTATCGAAGAATTGTGTTCAGCGACGAGGCTCATTTCTGGTTGAATGGATACGTGAACAAGCAAAACTGCCGTATTTGGAGTGAAGAGCAGCCAGAAGCATTGCAAGAGCTACCAATGCATCCACAAAAAACAACCGTTTGGTGCGGATTATGGGCTGGCGGCATCATTGGGCCGTATTTCTTCAAAGATGATGCGAATCACAACGTTACTGTGAATGGTGAGCGCTACCGTGCGATGATAACAAACTTTTTTCTGCCCAAAATGGAAGAGCTTGACTTGCATGACATGTGGTTTCAACAAGACGGTGCCACATGCCACACAGCACGCGAAACAATGGACCAATTGAGAGGCGAGTTCGGTGAACAGTTTATTTCACGCTTGGGACCAGTCAATTGGCCGCCCAGATCGTGCGATTTAACGCCTCTAGACTATTTTTTGTGGGGCTATGTTAAGGCTAATGTCTATAGCGACAAGCCCGCTTCGATTGACGCACTGGAAGCCAACATTGCCAACATTATTCGTGAGATACCGGCCGAAATGTTGGAAAGAGTATGCCAAAATTGGACTAAGCGGATGGACCATTTGGGGCGCAGCCGCGGCCAACATTTGCATGAAATAATCTTCAAACATTAAATTATATCGACCCAACTATCGATCCAAATAAATATTTCATGCATTTTTCTGAATTTTATGTGTTTTTTTCTTTTTTACTTTCCGATAGTTCTTATAAAATCACCCATTACATTTGAGCTCAAAAAATTTTGATTTGCTAAACATTTTTTTGTTATTTTTCTATTTGGTTTATATCAGTGTTTCTATCATAATAGAATTCCAGGAAATATATAAGAAAGTTTATTTAAAGTTAAAGAGATTTGTTTATTATAGCTTGCTAAACTGTCTTCATTTTGTTGTAAAGATAATTAATTTAAACATTAATTTATTTTTATATTTTTGCACATGGAGGCATATAAACTTACTCAGAATCATAAAACGAACTCATAAGGAAGTTAGTATCATTTGATTATTTTTAAAACTTGTTTTTTCTTTCTTTCAGCTATTCATTAATTACTTTTAAAATATAAAAGGAGTCGTTAAAAAATCACTGCACAATTTTGTGTATTTTCCGTTTCAAATAACAAAAAAAATTAATGAAATGTTTTTTCTTCAAAAATACTGAACACAGCACGCAATTTTTTTAAGGCATATTTGTTTTTTTTTTACTTTTTTCGTTTAAATCAAAAATTGTTCTATCACAACACGCACGCAGCTAAAACACTACTGCACGATGAAAAAATAAATTTTTGATTTGAATGCGTTTGCAACTTTAAGAGAGATATTGACATTAGGGCCTACCTTTTATATTTATTTTTCGCAAATATTAAAATCAGAATGGAACAGGTGAATGGGACATTCGAAACATTAAAAAATGTTTGCAACAATCCGTATAGTAGCTTGGAATTGTGTTTTTTATTCCACCTTGTATATACGTAATAAAAAAACTAACATAATTTTTATTTCATAATCAAAACGAGGTGTCTGTCCGTCAATGGAAAAAGGTATCCAATTTTTGACATAAGAACTCTTCAGACAAAGTGAATAAATATTAAATGAAACTAAAAATTTTCAGGATGTTTAAGATTGGGGCTTAGCAGGTATATATAAGAAACATTCGCCATCAGGTGGTGGTTACTACAAAATTTGGTAGTCCCCTAATGTACATTTCCAAACAAACCATTTGATTTTTCTAAAAAAAATATGTATATACACATGTACTCGTTTGTATATCTATGGCTGATTCTCATTCTAAACGTACATTTTGTGCTTTTTTGTGCTTATCAATCTAAATAATATGTATATGAGAAGGTATGATTCATATGATAGTTTTTGCATCACTCAATGGATCCTGAAATAATATTACATAATTTTTTTTTTTTTTTGATTTTTTAGCATTTTTGTATCTCGAGCGTTACAGTTGCTTTCGTGGTTGTCCTAGAAATAATTTTTGCACAAAAATTACACCACAAAAAATGAGTATGGGGATTAAAAGCACTACACATGTACTCCCTAAAAACAAAAAAATCATAATAATCGCAGAACGAAATTAAAATTTATGACTACTTTTGCAATTTTAAATTGGGTCCACATGGAAAAATAAAAAAATTTTATGTTTTAAAATAATTGTTTACAAACATTTATGAGTTTTATTTTAACAAAATCGACCAACAATGTCAAAAGTTAGGTTAATGTCAATAATTTTTTTTGTAGCAAAATACGACCTATCTAATATATTTTTCGAAATAATAATAACACACAGTGCGAAAGAAGCAAAATTTGTAAACAGATAATGTTATTTATATTGTTTCTACCCCTTAGCTGCTGTTAACTTTTTTTAACGTCCGAAAGTTTATAGACAAATTATATTTAAAAATTTGTTTACGTAACGCTCAATACATTTTTATAAGAATTCAATATTTATAGGAATTCTATGAAATTCAGATGTATAGCTGTTGATGTATTTTAACACAACCTCCTTAGGTATCCACTAAAAGATTTTAGTTTTATTAAAATAAAAATAAAAATAACACTCTATACATTTTTTTGGATAAAAATGATGATTGATTGATGAAACATTTTGCAATATAATACTATTTAATAAAGTTCACAAAACTTTTAAATACTTAGAAGTACAAATCTACGCTCTTATATTAGTGTATGTTGTTAATGCAATTCTAATAATTGAACTGAGTAATGAAGCGTATTAAAAATGCATAACGCTCAATACACCAGACTGCGGACAACAATAATTTAAAAATATATAATTTCTAATATTCTAAAGAAATTGTATATATAAAATAAGAAAAGCAAATTCAAATATTAACCGTTATAAATTTAATTTCGTTTTTGGAAAAATTTATAGTTTCTTAATGTGGAAAGTCAACAGCATTGCATTACGGCCACTCCATTTTGTTTGAATAGAATTAAAACGGTATTTTCGTTTTTCATTTCTACACAAAAACCCTTATGCACATTTATTTATAATCTTTTAAATCATGATAAGCAGTTTTCATTTTAAAATTTATGCGTTTATTTTATAAAATATTTTACTATACCTTCAACGGACACGAAAAAACCATTTCAAATGAGAATCAGCCCACTATGTGTGTATATTTCTATTTTCCACTATTTCCTTTTGCTGTATTTTATTTGTAAATAGTTTTTTAAACAAATTTTGGCCAGCACTGCCACCGAAGCAGACGTTACGCATATGAAAAAATCGTGCTATTTGTAAGATTTCTATAATTTTAATTTTGCATTTTTGTTTTGTTTTGTTAACTAAGCTACACAAGCCACCAACAAAAATATCTAAATATTGTGGAAGAATACGAATTTCCATTTCCTTACACAATATTATATTTATAATGTAAACCAAGTTATAACCATGTTAGACGCCTTTTGAAGTGAGACAGAGTGTATAACAAAGCCTAGAAAATATAAATTTGGTACAAACAAGTAAGCAGTAACATTAACTATTCGGAGATGCGCAAAAATACACAGTACATCCCTTTTGATGTAAGAAGACACAATAACATAAGCGAGTGGAAAAATTTTATATAAGCAGTACGAAGTTGGTCGGCCTTTTATATTTTTTCAACACGAATATCAAAATAATTAACCACTTAGAACGAAAACTTCATTTAGTATCTTGTCAGCTATCTATATTTTAAAAAGGGACTAAGAAGTGTATTTTCGAGATAAAAGAAGTGTAAAGAAGCACTAAACATTTTCTAGTGTTTTTTCTATTAAATGTCTGTAAAAATGCCCATTTGTATAGTTCCAGGTTTACATGGGAGAGAAGCAATAATTCCGTTTTCAGTTATGACTTTTTATAAGAAGAATTTCCACTTGGAAGCACTATAATTTAGAGCTGATTTGAAACTCCAAGCTAGCAAACAGTATGCCCATCTTTATATATGTCCTTTCAAAATAGTTTCCAGATATTCTGCATAAGCAACCCATATTGTCCGATCACTATAATTTTGTTTGTTAGACATTTTAGTGGTCGACATTATTTTTTACAGGCTTAATGTGAGCAGAATTTGGTACTACTTAACTTTTTCCAAATCGAAATTATGTAATATTATAGTATTTATAAAAATTATAAAACATGGAAATTCAGAAAAGATAGTAATTTTTCTTGGTAAAGCACCACAGCTAAAAATTTTACGATATAAGACATCAAACAGCACTCAAAATAGTTATGAAAGCACTAAGTTGACGCCGCTGGCTCTAGCCTAACATGCGGTGATTTTATTATCGATTCATTACTAAATATGCTAATAAAAAGTATTTAATAAAAGTAAATTGTAATGTAATATAATTTAAAAGTGTATCTGTACCATTTAGCACATAAATAAATATAAAACAAAATAAAATAATGGCCAATTGTGATAAAAAAAGCAACAATTTTATCTTATTTCCTGTCCTATTAAAGTGTAGTAAAATACTTCATAAATCAACCCATACATAGAATCATATATTAATTGCAGTTTTAAGTATACTATAGTTATAGTCAAAATTTTTTTAACAATGTACATTGTTACATTCAACCATGTTTCAATTTTTGTAAATGCGAATAATATCATGACTAAATGTAAACGTGAATTTATTTTACCACTCATTACTTTAAAACCCATTAATAGAGTACTACGGATTACAAAAATTACAAAAGTTTTTGTAATACAATATTTTTATAAGAATTGGTTGAGGTTACAAACCACCCAAAGAACGAATTATGCATATTCTAAATGAAAATGAAAAATGTTAGAAACTATTTAAAATTAAAAAAAAAATTATAAATTAGTTTATAATAAAATTTCTTTAGATAAGAGAAAAAAAAAATAGAATAAATGCCTAGTTTATGTATTAATATGAAATTTTTTGCCTCATTAAATAAAAGCACGTTGCTTATTTTTCGCACATTACGTTGGCTAACAAGTGGTGTGAAAATCGCCAACAGAACATCAATGCGATGTATATTTGTTTTTATAAAATGAATGTTGTTGGTGGGTCAGTTTTGCCTTTAGTTAGTAACGCGGTTATTACTCTAATTCAAATTTAATTCTAGTTTTTGAAATAGGCATAAAAAATAATTTTTGAATGATATGCACTAAATAACTATACATAAGACAAACCTGAATGCAAAAACAATTATTACTTCTTCAAATGTACTCATTTTTTTCTTTTTTTATGTATTTATTTAATTTTCAATGGTTCATTAACTCTGTAGTGAAGAAACTTCAAGCAAACTAAATACAATAACGAGCACATATGCACACATATATATACCTTTTTGTATCTGCATACTAAATAATAATTTTTAATGTATCGAGCTCTATGTACTAGTTTGCCCTACTAAAAAATATGTGAAATCATAAATAAGTATGTACTACACATTTATGCTAAAAATAGTTGTCCGACATTTGGTCTAAAAAGAAATGCAGATTATATTTTTTAAGAAATCACTCCATAACGCTCAACATTTTTTTGTGTAAGACTGAACTTTTTATTTATATATATATATATATATATATATATATATCTTTATTTTTATTTATGTTTACCATAAGTGCAGCATTATTCTGATAATTTAGTAATAATAATTAATTAGTAACTGAATTATTAGTTGTATATTTTGACTTTTATTTCCGTTAATAAAATATGTACACATATGCTACACATCTATATTTTTTAGAAAATTAAAAAAAAATGGAAGTGGATGAAAAAATATTAATATTTTCATGGTAGTGGCACTACACACTTTTCTAATTATAATGTAATATAGTCATGGAAACTTAATGTGTGTTCAAAGCATTACAAAAAAATGCTAGAGTAGTTCTTGAGTTATATTATAATAAATAGCAGCTTTGCAGCCGCGAAAAACTTCCCACTTATCATACAGTTGTATTGTTACCGAAACTCAATTTGCCCAAAGTTTTATAAGAATTAGTTAAATAGAAGTAGATGAAAAACTAGCACAATTAATTGGAGAAGAGCCGCTTTATGTAAAATAAATAAAACACGGCAAATTATAGAAACAGAAATTGAGGTAAGTCATGAAAATTATACCCGCAAAATAATTTCGCAATTTGAAACATAACACAAAAATTGTAATACATATCAACTTAAAAATGCTAAATGACTCCAAATTGTCATTAAAGATATCAATTCATATCTGGACGCACAAGAGCTAAAAAGCAATATTCGAAATAATGGATTCAAGGTAAAAAATGTCGAAACCAGAGAGTTGCACGATTAATAGTTTTGGTGATTCAACTATACTCGTCTCAAATGCGGTTGTGGTGTAATCGCCACCGCATTGCTTTTGGTCAAGTGCTCGCCATATCCATACACACCTGAGCCGGGCTGCCAGATAGATTTGCGGAAAAATCGTAAATTGGATGATAAAAAAGAAAAATATTGTCATTTGAACTATTAAAAATCGTCAAGAACTCGGTCACCAGAAAATTTAATTCATTTATAGACAGTTTTGTTAAAAAACAATCAACCGCATATTTCGACTAAGTTTCGAAAAACTCTTAAAAATCTCGAAAGACTTGTCTTTTGCTATCTACTCGACATTTGAGAATCAACGAGTCAAACGTTCATCAGATTCCGATTCAGCGCGTGATATATTTGTAGATAGGTGGGTCTGCTCATATGTACGGACTAGATTTTGTTATATATTGCGAGTAGTCTACTATAAATGGCTGTCAAACACAAACTAGATGACGCAGCTTGTTCAAATCCTAACAGGAGTCAACTGATAGATGCCTTTTGACAGAAGCAGTGTTGCCCTTTCAGTTCACACGAAGAATATCCAAGTGTCTCGTTTACAAAAATATATATTTTTCTGTGCTTCATAATATTTATTTTTAGCTTACTTATTTAGGTTATAGTTTATTCGACCTTTTTAATTGTATTGAAATATTATAAACTTATTATTTTTGACCTCGAGCTCAAAAATAATAAGTTTATTATTTATTTTTAGCACTGCATAAAATCATAATTTTTTATGAAGAAATCGTCACTTTGCTATTTTTTATAAATTACTTCCAATATTACCATTATCGAATTTAAGCGACAAAAACTAGTTTTCATATACAAACACATGTTGACTTAGAAAGTAATTGTCAAAATTGTAACTACTTTCAGATAATTGTGCAGCAGTTAAAAATTTGGTTCTACTGGTTATATAGCCGCAGATATTAGCATTTGGAAATTTTATTATTTTTACGGATATCTTAATATTTTTTTTGGATTTTCATTGGAAAAAACTTTCATGGATCCAAATAGATCCAGCAGATTTATACATAGTGATAATGCTGAATGCTTCCTGTGCCTTCCTGTGCCTTTTCGAGATTTTTTGGTTTCATTGTGTTGTTATGCCTTTTGGAATATTTGTACCCATCAAATAAAGCAAGTATCGTAGAACAAGTACTAGAGCAGACTTAACTTGAAATGTCAAATCTGTATAAATTATACTTCAAATGTAAAACTATAAGTGGTTTGCAAAACTGGACCACACAGTGTCGTGAGTTTATATAACGAACGGCAAAAAATAGAAGAATTTATCGTAAAGAAATGAAATTTGGCACACATGTGTGAATTGATAAAATATTATCGCACCTAAAATTTGGTAATTTAACTTTAAAGGATATGTGTCCTTCACAGCACAAACTGCGCTGACATGATAAAATGCAATTTTGGCTTTATATTGCATCAAAAACTTTTAATGATATTTAATTAAAGTAGCTAACTTTTAAGAATAAATATATTATATTTTGAACTAAATACTGATGTTTAGTTCTAAACATAATATATTTATTTTTAAAAGTTAGCTACTTTAATTAAACTGAATAGCGCAGGAGAATTGCAATAAGAATTTCAAGGCATATATATAGATAGCTATTCTAGTATAACTTATTTAAAATCAGTAATAGAAAGAGTTTATTACATTTTGTGCAAAGTCCCCATATTGGTACTATAACTTTAAAAATATCTTTCCTACCAGTTGAAAGGTATCAGCGTAGCGTACACAAAATTAAGAAATTGTATGCATCAGATTACTTTCTTAACAATTCGGTTGCGAGTAACCAAATTTTTAATTAGTAGAACTTATAGTACATTTCCATAGAACGAAAATGGCATATGATGGTTTTCTTGCTCATTGCACAAAAAATTGGTCCACATCTAAAATTTAAAAATTCGGTGATATACGTCTTTCTTTATTTTCTATTTTTTAAGAGAATTAATTGCAAAAATATCTAATATAACTTAATTTTTTATATGGAGCAATTGTTTAAAAGTCTTGACTTCTGAGTGTAGGGTACTAATGTCCAATGCTATTACTTTAATAATTTTTATACCACATAATTCTCTGAAAAGTTATATTAAACATATCCAATATCTAGGAACCTGTTGCTTATAACAAAGCCGCTATCAAGTAAAAGAGGCGATGCGAGCGTTTTTATTAGGGGTGGGCAAAAATATCGATATATCGATATTTTCTTAAAAATATATCGATATACATATATCGTCGATATTTTTAATTTCGATATATCGATATATATGCCCAAATATATCGACAGTATAAAATTCGATATTTTTTAGATTTTGTTTTATTTTTCATAAAATTTTTAAAAACGGTACAGTCTTCATCAAATAGAATATTAAAATAAAAATCTTTTGTTTTATTGATAATATTTTTTCTACTCGAAAAATTATCATTTTCTGATTGTAATTTTGTTGATGTATGCTCCATGAAATATTGGTGAAACAGTAAGAATCTTGAAAATTAACTCTTTCCAGCTTAATTATTTATTAGAAAGCTACTTTTTTTGTTTTATTTTTAAAAAAATTTGGGGACTACGTATTAATTATCATTGTTGACAAAAATATCGATATTTCGATATATAGATATTTTTTATTCAATATATTTGGGGACTACGTATGAATTATCATTGTTGAAAAAACATCGATATTTCGATATATCGATATTTTTTATTCGATATATATCGATGCCGATAGATATTTAAAAATATACCGATATCGATATATGTATATCGATATATTTTTTTCACTTGCCCATGCCTAGTTTATACTATGTGTTTCGCACACTGGCACATTTGAAGAGATGGCGGCCAAAACTCTTCACAAAAATTTTTTTTTTGTGTCACCGATTTAATTTTTTTTTATATAAAAGTAAACACATAGGAACCCCGAAATCCAGAAATTTAAGCTTTTATTTCGATTATTTCTCTTCGAATAGGATGATCAAAAACGCGTTTTTTTAAGAGAAGCTGAAATCCAAAATATTTTAGAAAATGTTTGAACTTCAAGTGGGCATAACTTTTTTGGTTTTATATATTTTTGGAAAAATTTTTTTCTTCACACAATATTATTTCTTAACTTATAAAATAGTTTAAAAAATCGTGCCTCACTTTGCTCGAGTCCCAGATTTGGGCATTGCAATAAAGGTCTAAAATATACCCAAATCTCGATGTTCAATAGAACGCAACTTTTTTTCTGCGAAAAACTTCGTAAATAAACTTATAACGTGTTATAGTACGTACGTTAAGCTGTTATTATATGCTCATCTTTTAAATTTATATTTGCGTCTCTAAGAACTACAATGATTTTACTGCTTGCATGTCGGATATTTTAGGTATGGAGTGCGGTATATCTACATGTGTTTGTGTGTTTATTGTGTGTATGTTTTTCTTTTTTTCGAAGAAGTTTTATTAATGAAAAGGGTATGATAAAAGACTGTTATTATAATGCGTTTTTGTAATTTAGGCCATTAAAAATGTGTAGTTACATATAATCGGGGATAGGTACATGAGTTGTTGTATTTGGACTGATATATTCGACCTTTTGTTATAACTTTATTGTGTACACAGGTAGCTGCTGCTCATATAAAGGTTAAAATACGATAGACACATCAGGTTTTCTTGAGCAGGTCTCTTTAATTCTCTTTTAAACCTGCCCGGTTGCTTAAGGGCCCTGGAGACTATCAAAATAAGGCATCAAACATTGCATATGTGTGGGTGTCGTGTGATTGTAGCATTTGAAAGAGACGTACAAATAAAAGCTTCAAACACAATTTGTATTTTGCCGTTGTAGTGAACATATTGAAAAAATGTCGGACGATGAATTATTGTTGACTTTGTGTGCAGTGATGTTGAAAATACCAAAGCAGAATTGAAAATTTTTTTATATTCAAAGTTCTTGCGGTAAAAGCACAACACCATTGAAAAATATTTGCTTTACTTGCAATATTATATTTTTTATTTTATTTATCTTTTTATTTTTTAATGAAAAAAGAACACAACACAGGTGAAAAACACAAAACAAATTATTTTTCTTTTACTGTTTACCCGCGATGTTGTTGCGACGAAAAACACAGAAAAATAAAATTTTTTTGTCAAACACAAATGGAGACGTACAAAAAATCAGCCGTCAAAATAACAATCAAAACTTTTTGATTTTCTTCAAACAGAGCCGACAACAAATACGTGTACCCGAAAAACAACGACCGCACGCACACAACCTTGTGTTTGATGACTTTTTTTGATAGTCTCCAGGCCGCTTTAGACACAGACAGTTTGTGTTCAAGTTTTTAATGAGTTTTGAATATGAGAATGAAATAACAAAAGAGAATTGTAGTAAATTGTCGGTACAAGCATGTCTGTACTCCTCTTCTTTCTTCTTTCCTCTCTCTCGTTTAAACACATACCTGTTTCAAGAAAACTTGATGTGTATAAAAACAGACAAAATTAATAAAGACGATCAGTATTGTCAAAACGATGGCTAAGTTCAGTTATAACGATCTTGCTAAAATTTATTTTGAGCAAAAAAACAAAAACGATGTTATATTACACATTTTAAAAGACCCTTATTTTGAGTTGTGCGACCATTTAAAAAAAATTAATAATTTTTTAACGCGATTAAATAAACGGTATAATGAATCTTGTAGAAATAAGGAAAAAATGTTTAACTGCAATAAACAATGGCTTACAAGCGAACTTGTATTTGAAAGCCAACTAAAACCAGCAAATGTGGGCCGACCTGCCAGACCAGTTGAGGAGTGTAGTGAAAGGTCCCGAAGACGAAAGCTGCAAAGCATTAATGAAGAATTTTCTCAAGAAATAATTAAAGATACGTTTTTCCATCAACTAGGGCCAACAAAAAATAAAACTCAAAAAATTTATATAATAGAAAATGTAATGAAAGCGAGCCCCAAGGGTGTAAAAAGGATTTTAAAGAGCATTCCAACACCAACCGATGATAAAAAATTTACATCTGAAGAAGCATTTTCAATATTTCTGGACTTATAGCTAACAACATATCAGTATATGGAATTGCGAAAGTCGGCAGCTGGAAAACATTGCTCCATTTATCCAGAATATAGAGATTTGGTTTTAATTAAAAAAGATTGTTTACCACCACAAAATTCTATAAACATTACAGAAAGTTCAGCAGAGGTGGTTTGCAAGACATATTAAATCATACTGCGGAAAGATTGTTGAATACATTGGACGCAGATAACATTAAAAAGCTTGGTAACTGTAGCCTAACATTAATTTCTAAATGGGGATGCGATGGATCTTCTGGACAAAAGCGATATAAGCAGTATAATGCAGAAAAAATATCAGATTCTGACTTATTTATGATATCTTTCGTTCCGTTAAGACTAAAAACAAATAACATTAATTTGGAGCCATCTACTAGCAAAGAAACCTATATTGACATATGGAAAAACGAAATACCTTCCTCAACAAAATATTGCAGACCAATTAAATTTACTTTTAAGAAGGAAACGAAGGATGTAATATTAGAAGAAGTATCTAAACTTAAACAACAAATAGATAAACTTCAACCGATAACTTTGTTACTTAACGATCAAGAGATTCAAATAAATTATCAAATGTTACTTACAATGATTGATGGAAAAGTTGCACAGGCCATAACTGAAACAAAATCATCTTCGAGCTGTGTTATTTGCAAAAAAACTGCAAGCCAATTAAGTCAACTTCCAACAGAAGACACTACTTTCCAAGAAGCCTATGAGTTTGGCTTGTCCCCACTCCATGCTAAAATTCGATTTATGGAACATATATTAAAGCTAAGCTATGATTTAGATTTTAAAGGAACAGTACGAAATAGTGACGAAAATAAAGCCAAAAGAGAGGCAAAAAAGAAACACGTACAAGAAAAATATTTAGAATTGGGTTTACTGATCGATCAGCCAAAGCAAGGAGAAGGAAACACAAATGATGGCAACACAGCAAGAAAAATTTTTTCTGATCCAGAAACTGCTGCATCTATTACAGGAGTAGATTTTGAATTAATAAAACGCTACAAAATCATACTGCAAGTAATATCATGCAATAAAAAGGTAAATGCAAGAAAATTTGGTCAGTATGCTAATGAAACAGCGAAACTATACAACGAAAAATATGATTGGAGGAATATGCCATCGACAAACCATAAAATACTATATCATGGAGAAAACATTATTCAACACAATATGCTGCCGATTGGAGATCTTTCTGAAGAAGCGCAAGAAAAAAGGAACAAAGATTATAGATATTTTCGCGACCACAATACAAGAAAGATATCTAGATATAGTACCAATGAAGACCTCTTTAATATTTTACTGTGCACTTCTGATCCATATATCTCCAGCATTCGACAGAAATGGAATTCCACCCGCATGGAATTGGACAAAGACGCCAAACAGCTCCTTGAAGATGAACAGGAGACATACTTAGATGAAATTTTCACTAAGACAGTTAAATGAAAAATGTATTCTATGTAAATTAACATAAAAATTAGAGCAAAAAAGCACAATAAATATTGAAAATCTTTATTTTATTTGGAATAAAAAGATTTTCTTAGAATTTATGGTAAAACTTTTTTCGGATATGGATCTCCTACATATCTGTTATGGATTCGCGTTTAAAATATATTTAAATTATTCATATAATAATAACATTTAAAGCTGTCGAACTTAGTGAATTATGATCACGAAGGCTATTTTACGAAATTTGACTTACAAGGGCCCTATGAGTAAATGTGGACCGATTGCCCTAAAATTTCACAGGGATATCAACGACTAAAATAAAATTAGTTTTGCTAAATATTATATCAATATTAATATATTTAAAACAATTATGAGCTTCAAACCCGTATTCTAAGTGGTCTATTGGAGAAGAGGGTAAAAGGTCAAAATAAAATGGACCCGGGTGGACGGCTTGATTAAGTATGGAATTTTTTAGTTCAGTTAACGTTACTATTTATAAAATGCAATGTTAAATCACTACATTCACAAATTTATTTTTTTTAAGACCGATAATACCTATATTTTTAAAAGTAATTTTTCAATCAAATATAAGTGCACTTTAATAAGGCCCGATTTTAAAGTTAATACATTAAATTGAAGCTTAGGATGTCTTCTATCCAACAAAAAAAATCCATTAAAAAATTTCAACCCAGTCAAAAGTTATACAACTTTGACCGCCAACTCACAAAATGTGCCACTGTGCGGCGTATGCAAAGTTATTGAATTAACATATTACTCATTCGCACTGCGTTTCCATACCATTATTAATAATCCGAAAAGTATGCAATAGTTTTCGTACAAATCTTTGCGTATAACTAATATTCCAACAAACTCCTATCCTCTACGACATTGTTTCCAAGATTTTATAAAAAAAAATCTTTTTTATTTTGGAAATTTTACAGGAGACCGCAAAAACATGCTGAAAATTTCAAATGGGTTTATCTCTGCTGTATTAACAATTTGACTTAACTCGCATATTTTACCTTCTTTTTTAACTGCGAATTCGAGCCAAACCGCCAAAAGGCTTAAGCGACATGCTTTTCGAAAATCGTTTTTAAAGAAAAATCGATTATTTACGATAATTCGGACAATCTGACAAAATTTCGAAGTCATGTCAAGTACCGTTACGTAAATACAGCAAAACAAATTTTAGCTTAAGTGCATTTCCCATATAAATTTTTAATTTGTTTACATATTTTTGTAACTGCAAAGGGTCGCTTAAGTTAACAAAACTAGTGCCAAAAGCTGCAAGGATATCAATGAAACAGTTAAGAACAGCTAGCTAAGAAAAATAATTACTAGTTTTAAAATAATTTTATTAAATTAACTGGTATTTCATAACATCAAGAATATATTAATACATCTTTAAAAATTGTTTTAAAACTATTAACATCGCATATAACAGTCCACTATAATCCTAGCCAATATTAAGGCCCTACTTCGATTTAAACCAAGGATAAGTTAAAAAATACTCTTCCTGTAAAATTTACTTTTTGGCGCTTAAGCTTTTTTGGTGGTATGGCACGAATTCATTTCTGAATAAGCGCTGATGTTAATTTTTATCGATTTTGAGTTATTGATGCTAAATTGCATCACTTTGTATAGTTTTTACATGGACAAAAACGTTTGCTTAAAACATGATCCAATTCTGATATTTTTTTCTAAAAACGACGTAACTTATTTATTTATTTATATATTTGCTTAATGGCAATTTATTAATCGTTGAAAACACGACATAGGCACATGCGTTCTTACTTGGGTAAAAATTTCCGAAATAACCTTTAATTACGCAGACTTAAAAATTTAAACTTTTTCTTTCCGCTTAGAACAAGACTGAAATTTTTCTTATTAGTTTGATGCGCTAAAATATCTGTGTCCTCAGTGTTTTCCTATTACAGTAGACGCTCACAAATTAGAAGCACTTTGAACTGTTTTTTATGTAAAAATGAAAGTGAATAAGACCATAACAATATAATACAACGTTTTTTGTATGCCTTTTCAAAGATCCAATTATACGACACATTTTGTGATAAAATACTGATTTACTATTTGAGAACTTCGTTACAGTAAAGATCTTTCAGCATCTGAGTCAGAGTCACATCATCAATGCCATATTCGTCAACAACTTTGACCTAGAATCCCTCAACAATATTTCAGAATCCGCCTCAACATGTTATTATATTAGGGAAACATACATAATTTTTTTCAAATACATTTACTTGACTAATAAAGAGCTTGTAAAAAGGTCATGAGAAATCCGGGATGTCCTCCTGGCATCTGAGAGAGCACAGGAATAAATATAAATAAAATATAATGTGTAAAAATTGTTTTTTATTCGTTTATTTGACTACTTATTTTTTAGCTTCAAGTAAGCCAAATAAAAACTAGTTAATTGCTTTGACAATGTAAATACATTTGTAAGGGGTACCCCGTTATGTTTTGGACTTCTCAAAGAAAAATAAATAGTTATCGAGTCAAATCGTAATATATCATATACTTTTTTGCCTACCAATAAGCAAAGTTTTTGCTGGTATTCTTGACATTCTATGTCATTGCTCGTTAGTCTGTGCAAGAGCTCATCTTTCGATGTAATAGGACTTTTTTAATTTTTCCAAGATAATATTTATACATGAGAGATACCGCGTCTATAATTTTGTATTTACGGCAAAAACTCAGGTTGTTCAGTGCTTTAAGTTTGAACTCATGATTGTATTTTTGAAAACCAGTGTTTATATTTGAAATTATGTATTTAGTTCACAGTTTTTTGTAACGTTTTTTCATACTTAACAAGCACTAATTAAATTTAATACAAACATAATTGCGGAGTTCAATAATTGATCCAAATAGTCTTGCAAATGCAAATTATCGAATTTTTTTAAGAAATCCAACAACAAAAATTTTATTAAAAAGCTACGATATTTTGTATTTGCACTTTCGCAACGCCATTTGCATCAACCACTGAACTCCGCTATTATGTAAAAGAAGTACAAACATAGCAAGGTTTTTTCATTTGTTTTTAGAAATTAAAATCATTAAAACATATTGAGGTACTTTATGTTGAGGTGCTTTCACACGGGTAAGTGATTGACTAATTACTCTGGGGTAGACCCATGGTAGAGGGGAAAGTATCTCATAAGTCACCTCAATATGATTATATTAATTTCAATTAATATTAACATATCATCCAAAATCTTTTCATTAACAATTTCGTCCTCTTCACAAAAAAACGTCATCTAGGTTATGCTAACTTCAATGCTCAAAGTACATACAACTTTATATCATGCTTCTAATAATAGTTTCATGTTCAAAATGTTGTTTTCTATATAACGCAAAAAATCTACAAATATTATTTATTAGTGCTAATTATATTTTAGCCATGCTATGTGGTAACAACAATATCCATATTTATTGCAAAGTTGTTTTAATTAATTAAAATGTCATAGAGAAAAAACGTGTTGGAAAACTAAATATTTTGAAAAAGCTTACACAATAATTTTAAAGTTTTTTTTGTTGTTTTAGTTAGCACCTCAATTTATTAAACTTATTTTATTTTTGTTAAAAATAAACTTTTCCGCCCCAGTAGAATTTGTTCGACTGTTTATGCTATCATTTTCTTCCAAAATGTGTAATTAGTAATTTAAATTTGTAGCTTAATTTAAGCCATATTTGCAGGAATTTCAATGTATAAATTTTTGAAGTTAATAATTTTGATAAATTTAAGTTGATATGCGTTTGTTGTCAGTTCCAAATGTCTTTTAATAGAATTTTTGTTAATAAGCTTTAAATAACAATATAACTTCTCTAACCCTTATGTGCACACCTAGGTACCCGGGTACTTTTGGCATTTTCACCTAAAATGTTTTCATTGAAATTGATAATCTGCATATCTGAAACTTCTTGCGAACTACTAATTTTAAAATGTGTAGTGTTTTTGCAGCCATACAGTTAAAATTTTTTTGTATTTTATTTGAGAGATCAATTTACTCTTAACATCCTTAAATGCGGCCATTTTAAGTACAGATATTTTTTGTTAGTTATTAGCAGATCTGCATAAATAAACTCTATATAAACGATGTAGACGAAAAAATTTAAAATCATATTAAAAAACAGTTATGTGCATGAAAAAAGCACCTATTTCGCTGCAAGGTGCCACGGTACCTATTTGGAAGTTACGTGGAAAACAAACATTTTCGCACTAAATCCCAATTTAAAACGTTGTAAAATATATATAAAATTGGCAACAGATATGTGCTTCCAATCCCAAAAATATTTCACAGCTACACTCTAAAATATTTTTTCAAATTTACGATCATATATTGTCTAAATTTGTGTTGAAAATTTCTCCTTGTCTAAAATTACATCGATTTTGTAGTTATTTTATTAAAGAAAAACCCTTTCAAATTAAACATTTTTAATCCAAGTGGAAAAAATGTAACATAAAGTATAATACGGATATGGCTGAATGGTAGATAGGTCAGACTATCAGTCAGGAGGTCGCGGTTCAAGCCTGCACACAGCCAATCGCTTATTTTAGTAAAAACATTTTGTTGAAAAATAATGCGTGTGTAATTTTAAGTCGATAATAATATGTAAAGTGTTGCCGACTATTATCGACGTAATTTTCAACAAAAGTGTTTTTATGCAAACATTTTTAGATATAATTAAAAGTTTGAAAGAAAGACCCCCAAAAGTTACAAAAAAATAAATTTTCAACACAAACTTAGACAATAAATGATCGTAAATTTGAAGTAATGTTTTAGAGTGCAGAGTTACTGTTTTACTGCAAGGCGTTTTATATGACTCAATTTTGAACTAGTGTGTGAAGTCTTGGCGGACGATGTTCAAAAAGATGTTCAAGATAAAGCTATATAAATTGACGAGCTGAATGGAAATACAAATCTTTTTCAAAAACCACCCCGAAAAACAAATAATTAAACTACTAAGATTTTTGTCGGGTAATAAAGATGTCCCAATGTACATAAAAAGTAACAGCAGGCTAAACTTGACGAAGGCCCGAAATGCTCTTGGATTATCAGCAATGAAAAAAGTTCCAGCTGCAACTAAACCTTCCCAAAAATTATTCGGTTTCTTGTTGTAATATTTTTTTTATGTCGAAACAATTTCATAAAATGTGCAAGATAGAAATTTCGAGATTTAAGTATCCGTCTTACTGAAATCTCGAAATTTTTACCTTGTTGAAATCTTTACGTACAATATTAAATTTGCTTGTCTAATTCGAAAAATATCAATTTCAGTTGCAGTGCAGATCAAATCCTACATAAAAATAAAATATATTCGTGTCTATTCGGGAATACGTGTCGACTTAGTGAAAAATACATGGCAAACAAAAACAAAACTGCATAAATTATTTATGTTTATCATACAAAATTTACTGGTTTTAAAACAGAGAGAGAGAGACAGATACACGTTAAAATTCTCACGTTTATTTGATTTTAGAAATTTATAGAAAACAAAATATGTTTGTGATATTTTGTTTTTTTTTATCATGTAGTTTTTCACTACTTCGACGCGTTTTCGCGAATAGACGACACCATTATAGTGTTTGTTCATCAAAAATTCGGCGAATGTCAAAAATGGTACTTGTCAAATATCATACACATATACATGGCGACCACAAAAATTAAGTTTGCATCACTTGCATATAAAGCTGAAAAGAATTTGTATTTCAGCCAAAGATATTTTAAATGATATATAAATATTTTAATAATGTTAAAATATATTCAGTTTTTCTGTTCTTAGAATTTATTTGGAGTCTACTTGATAAGACTTCTTATTTGATAGCTATTTTTAAATGCTTATTGAACTTTATTGTTAATATTTTCTCATAATAAATTTTTATTCAAAAACTATTCTGAGCATAAAAAAACTGAATAAAAAAATTATCTAAATATATTATATAACTTTTATAATTATCTAAATATATTATAAATTTTATTTCGGTAGGACTATCCGCTTAGAATTGCCTGATTTATGTTTTATATATTGTGATTCTGACCCACTGCGTATGCAGTCTTATGCAAAAACAAATCCAACAAAAATCAGTGCAGAGTTTCTGAATGATCAGTTTAAAATTAACATTGAGATATACCGTGCTTTTACTATTCCATAAATAATCTGACCTGGTACAAAAAGTTACTTTAAAAATGATTGCACTATTTAATGGCAAAACATGATATTTGTTCAATTAATCAGATATGTTAAATAAATATTTATTGTACTGTTATTTTACGCTAATTAAACATATAAATAAGTGACTTTTGGTTATTTATCTGCAAATAGTTGCACACTGTTAGAAATTATAAACAGGCATCTGACCGTATCAATTGTTATTTTAGCTGACAAATATAAGCCAACTAACAATTTATTTTCAACAAGTATTTGATTTGTTTATATAATAATTTAACTAAATGTTGTCTACTGCTGTCAGAAATCTATTTAACAAAAAACATCAAGCATTTAGCTCAGCATGCAAAAGGAAAATATTTTGGTAACCACAAGATAATCAAATTCGATTTTATAATGATTTATGGTTAAACGATTGATATATAGGTTGACCAAAATGAATCGATGTGTGATTCTAAGTATTTTGCATTAGACATATAATATTTTAGTTTTAATAGATATTATTTTAAGTATAGCAATTGTGTTGCTAAATTGGTAATATTTAAATTAAAATACCTTAATCGTAATATGTGTAAAGGAATGTTAAACTGATAACATTTATATTATATAGAAAGAATAGTTGAGTGGGTGAAAAGCAATGGGGTACAAGTATCAAACTAAGAAAATTGAGTTATATTCACAATTCAACACTTAATACCAATATCTATCACTCTACATAAATTCACACCCGCACGATGACCTCAAAATACGGTATGTATTAGAAAATATGATGTATGAAATGTATTGGAATAAACAACTTTGAAGCATGTTTACTCAGATTTTTTTTGCAGTTATTTTGTAAAACATTCAACAAAAAATGAAATTTCGGATTTTATTTCTCTCTATTAGAGACGATAGTTTATTTCCATTGAGCATATAAAATCTAGAAGCCGTTCTTAGCAGAAAAAGTGTTATATATTTTATGACAAAATATATTGCCAACATGGAGTTTTTGCGACGGGCTTAAGCTTTCCGCTTCAAACCCTTAACTTTTCCCAGAGCAATAGTCTGTGTATGATCCCCAAAAAAATATATGTCTATATTTTTTTATTTTCTTAAATAGATATAATATGCTAACACTTCAAAATATTTTCTATATGGTACAGTAAGAAAATAATATAACATCATTGATTACTTTGTTCATGTTTAAGCTTTGATATGGTTTAAGCTTCTTATTGATTTAAATAAAAGTTTTCTACAGTATCTTTAGCTTTTCTATGAAATTTTTGGGTAAAGGTTCCCTGATGATCTGCATTTAGCCCCAGTGAAATGTGTATAGGAACTAGCTAATACCTCTTAGTAATGAATGTCAATGTATTTTTATGAACAATTAATATTCTACTGAATAAGTAAAATATTAATTTTGGGAAATAGTGCGATTATAAATTTAAAAAACATAAATTTTAGCAATTCCCAAAAAATAACGAATTTAAAACATGGCAGCACCCGGCCAAAAAACACTTGTTTGATATCACACTATACGAGTATTAAGTCTATAGTTATTGTTGTTATTACATTTATTTTTTCTACATACCGTCTTACAACTGCAATTAGAGCAGGAAAAAAAATCGGACAAGAAATGTAATTTTGACAATTTTTTTAAAGTTTGATATACCCGAGGTTACCATTTTCGGGAACACCTGGAGCCTCTCTCGAAGGAGCCAGCACCCCAAACTCTTCAAACTTAAGACAAACAACACCTCAGCTATAACCATGTAAAATTTCATATCACTGGATTCAGTAGTTACGAATATACTGAATTATTTCCATTTTTTTTGCCACAAACCACTGTGCATCGTTTTGTAGTCGGATCGCAATTTTCAAAGATACAGATTACACTGCCCTGCAGAATAAATCGCTTTTAAGTAAAAATATGTAGAATATTTAAAGTTTAATGCGCTAAGATTAAATCCGTTTTAATTTTTTTTTTCTGTTACGTACAAGATTTTTTAATGAGCATGACAAATATTTCCACTAGGTACGTCATTATATCTCACCATAACTCAAGAACAGATTGCCTGATTTGAATAAACTGCCAAAAGATGCGGAATAAATTTATCTTTAAGTCATCGATTTATTATTTTTCGTTTTCAAAAACTCGTAAAAAGTTTATCATTAATGAGAAAGCTAGGCATATTATAAATAAAATAAGCCATAAGTCAACAAAATCGAAGGACAAATGGCGATTTTATTTAAATTTAATTGAGGGAACTTAATTAACAAAAATTGCAATTTTCTTGTAACAGACATCCACACCCAAAGGAAAATTTTTCTATTGTATGGAAAGTGTGATTTTTTTATCAATTGAGTTTCTTCACTTAATTGCTAATAAAATCGACATTTGTCGATAAATTTTAACGATTTATTGCTTATTCTATTCCTTGTATACACAGCTTTCTGATTAATGATAAAAATATAAAATTTTTGCTGTCTTAATTTCTTATGAGTTTTTTAAAACGAAAAAAATGTGAAATTTTGCATGAAAAAATTTTCGCCGCTACTTTCTGAATAACTCAGAATTATATTGGGTGTCATATTAGTCATGCCGATAAAAAAAATTTTAGGCTGATAGAAAAAAACTGATAATGGATTTGAATTTTGCGCATTAAACTTTGTATATTCCACCTATTTGTACTTAAAGTTTCAAAAAAATTTTTTTTTGCAGACAATTCTTGTATATTACCAATTTTTTGCAATAGGAATCACTGTGTGGCTTTAGAGAAAGAAAATGTAATTTTCGCTTAATAATGCACTACTATATTTCTACAAAACTAGAGGTGCAAGAAAAAAACTAAAAAAAAATTTGGAACGCTTTTCCGTCATCCCACGTCAAATTTGGTTTGTAAACAGACCGGTTTCAGCTATGTGCCATCTTCAGTGTTCTATTGAATACTATTTAGTACTATTTAGTACATACTATTACTATTACTATTTATTACATACTAATACTATTTAGTACTATTTAGTACATAGCCGAAACCGGTCTATTTACAAACCAAATTTGACGTGGGTTGACGGAAAATCATTCCAAATTCATAAAAACCGCATCGGAAGAAAAACGCAACACTTAAAAAAGTTGTTTTCGTAATCAGAAGACGAAAATACATAATGACCAGTTATATTGCTTTTATAAGATTTACAAGAAAAAACATTTTAAAGCCTAATCCAAAAAACATACAGGGCCTTATGCAAAATGAAAACTTGGCATGCAGTTAGCGTGAGTGACGAAATTGAACTGAATCTGAAAATTAAGTTGATGTTAATTTTTCCCTTGTTCCTTGGAATATCAATCATGCCTAATTCTTTCTGAATTTAACGTTACGAACTTTAGCCTAATAATCAATTTGGATTCGTGAATCTTGTCATATGTTTTGAAATTATAAATCATCACAGAATATAGCAATGAGTCTCGGCTACAATATACAGCGATTTTTAAATTAAAATTTTATATCAAAACTTCTTAAGCTCCAGTTCAATTTCGTGATTAATGCTAACTCCATACCAAGTTTTCGTTATGCATACGGCCGCCAGTTTTTAACATAAATTATTCTATCATTTAGATATTAAATTCACTATATTTTTAAAACTAGAGCTGTTAGAGAAAAAAATAATGATGCAATAGTAAAGCAGAGGAAAATACATCTTTAGATATAAGCTTTAATATTAATAATTATAATTTTAAATTTGAAAAATCAATATTTGAGCATGCTATATATTAATTCGCTTAAATCTAAATCCAGATAAATTTGAAAAATCTTTTCAAGAAGTGTAATTTATTACCTTTTTTTATTGCCAATAATTTTGCTTTATTGAATAAACATTTTAATTTAATTTAAAAAAAATTGTAATTAACTTGAAATATATGCAGAAGCTAACAACAACTACCTCAGTATAAAAAAACATATAAAAAACAAATACTTGTTGATAATAAATACCAAATACAAATATAAATTTACAAATTTACAATATATTGTTTATGCATTCTTACTTGCTTTTGTTGTGGCCGCCAATCCCTTGAGATTTTGTGCTTTACGATTTGATGATCTAAAGTTGGAATTAGCGTTAACAGATGATGGGTAGGCTTTTGATCGGCGATGATGATTATTGTCACTTAATTCCCCATTGCTGTCTCCACTCAGAAATGAATTATTAATTAAATTGTCATCGAATGTAAAACTATCCAACCAATACATGACATGTTATTTTCACACAGATATTCTTTATATTTTTATTTACTGCATAACGTTGTTATTATATTTTTTTTTATAATGCTTTAATGCAAAAAAACTTATTAAAGAATGTTAAAAACAATGTGCTTTGATATATTTTCTGTATTCTTTTTATGAAGTTTTAATATGGCTTTCTATTAATATGCATATATTTTTTTTAATATTTTAATAACTTTGTAAAAAATTCTCTATTTTATCTTACATATTCCGGTTGCATTTTTTAAGCTTTATTATCTAGTGTTTTTTTTCTGTTGATGCACATCAATACAGATTTTACTATAATTTTATTCCGAGCCGTTTATATTTTCAGTTAATATACGTATGTGTTTCGTGCACAATAATGTACTGAATTATGATGTTTTTTTTTTCTCTTTTTGCTTTCAACACCATAGACTTTTTTAAAAATTTAAAAGAAAATAAAATAAAAATACAACTTTTGCAAACAGCAAAAACAAGAAGAAAAAAAATTGCGAACGATTTCGATAATTCCTATCGATTATTTATTTTTTATTTTACTCTTTTTGTGTGTGCATGGTGGAAGTATTACACTAAAATGAAAAAACGTACAACCAAAATATATATGTATGTATTTACATATAAAGGAAACAAGCAACAATTGTTCATGACGATGACGTTGCTGGCTAGTTGTTAGTATTTATATTGTCTAGGTAGTTAGTACGTACATTCAAAGATTATAGATTTCTTTTATTTTTATATTTGATTTCAGTACAAGTACCTACATACACTAATATATGTATATTAGAGCGGCTTGCCTTCTTTGAAGAAGAAAAATTTAGTTTTGTTACCCCTCTCAAATTAAAGACCGGTCTTTTAAAAAGTTCTATTTTTGTAGTTTTTTGCATATTTTCCTATTTTCTCCCAAGACAAAATATAAAAAAATTTCATGCTTTCAAGCTACATCCAATGGTGCATTGACCTTTACCGTTCATAACACCAGCAATGCGGTATTCCATAAAAGAGCACGTTTTTTAAGCATTTTGATTGCAGGAGCTACTTCCCAGTAAACAAAAATTGTTTCAAATAAAGCAGGTTCTTACTATGAGAGAATAAGAGTAGTGCTTACAAACCTGCTGATATCACTGCTGATTTTTTTATGGCGACTTCCCAGTTTGGAGTACTAAATTTTTGATACTAAAATCGCTTTTTGAAGGTCTGAAAATCATCACCATTTTCAGCACTAAAACTGTAAGTATATAGGTAATTCCATGTCAAATCAACTAATAGTTAGACACGACCCCTTTCGCTTTTGATGAAATTTTTTCACATGTTTTCTTTAAGCCTATAACGAACTTATGTCAAAGGGAAAAAATTAAAAATGTTTGTTTCAGAAGTTATGACATATCCAAAATATCAGTATTTCGCCAAATTTACCGAAAGTGTTGAGTTTAGTTTTTAAATATCTCGAAAACTTGCTTATATGCAAGATTAGTTTGTATGTCATTATAAGCAGAATATTTGGAGCTACAAAAATGTATAGAGCAAAAATTTTTTTTGGAAAAACTACTTACCTGCAAAGTTTTGAAATTTTCAAAACTGATTAAGTCAGACACCTATACTTTTTCTGCTGAATTTTTTTTATATAATATCTCTAAACGTCCTTAAAATATCCCGAAATGTTTAAGGGCGTATCTTTTTTTGAGACATAACAAAAAATTTAACTTTTTAACACAAAATTTCCAACACAAAATTTCATCGAAAAAACAAATGCATAAACCTGCCAATTTTTATTCTTTTTCCCCTCCAAAAACTTTATATTAAATTAAATTCAATGCATATTGCTTAAAATTACAAATTTAAATTATTTTTGATACTATATTGTTAAAGGTTGCGAAAGAAAAAAATCAGATCTCAAAAAAGAAATATAACACCTCCTTTAAATTTTCATGATTTATTAAGGATATTTAGAGGTATTATATAAAAATTCAGGGGAAAAAACTATAGGTGTTTGAGTTATAAAGTTTTGAAATTTTCAAAACCTTGCAGATAAGTAATTTTTCCAAACAAGTTTTTGTTCTATGTATTTTTTTTTGCCCCAAATACCCTGCTTAAAATGGCATGCAAAACATCCTTTTATATAAAATAGTTTAAGATATATTTAACAACTAAGCTCACCACATTCTGTAAATTTGGCAAAATAATGACATTTAAAATATGTCATAACTTTTGAAATAACATTTTTAGTTTTTTTCCTTTAACATAAATTCGTTATAGGATGAATGACAACATCTGACTAAATTTCATCAAAATTGAAAGGGGTCGTGTCTAACTCTTAGTTGATTTGACATGGAATTACCCATATGGAATTTTCTCGCTTAAAAACCTGCGTTATATCAGCAGTGAAGAATCTGCTTTTTTCCATAGTTTCTTTCATATACATTCACCGCTCTGCAATAAGCTCTTCTTTTAAAGCGTATTATTATGCGCTTTATTGGCTTAGTGCTTCAAAAATCATGAAAATTTTTTACTGGGTTATATTAACCCAAATTGTCCGGGAATATATTTTGTTTTAAATTTAAATAAAATTTATTAAATCTATACCTATAGGATCTAAGAACGTTAACTTAGTACCTCAAATTTTTAAACGGCATCTGGGTCGTGCGTAGACCGTTAACATCCGGCACTACATAAGTTTTTTTTTTTTTGTTCGAAGAAAATTGTTAGAATTTCTGATATGTGTTTTTATTGCAAAATCATTACAAAAACTACTATAACTACATATATTTTTTAAATGAAATAAATCGTCATCAGCAGATCGATATCTTGATGACGGATTATATTCCGTTACGAGTAAGTTTTCTTATTATCCCTAATATCTTCTTTCGTTGTTAGTGTTATTTTTCGCGTAAAACATCATCTTCATTTGAGTTAGAGACAATATATTGGATCAAAAATATATTTCAAACTACATATTCATGTTCAGAAGACTGCTGCAGTCTATATAATTCCCTTAAGAAAATGTCGCAATCGAACTTGCAGAATTTGCTTATACGATACTTTCGTAATTTTTTTTTTTAAATTATCTGGTTCATCCAAAAAGTCCAATGCTTCACTCATAAAGCCATCTACAGACGGTTGTCAGATCTTACAATATTGTCAGATATGATGATGTACTAGCAATAAAAAATTGTCAGTATAAGATACATATATTGTTAGTTCACTCGGTTGTATCAAAGTTGTCAGCAAAGCTTTCAATTTATTTCGAGACAAATCTATGACAATAAATTTATCTGACTATATTGTCAGATACAAAAATTGTCAGATATGTTGTTTGACGTTGCAAAAACTTCGCACATCTGGCAATTAAAAAATGGCTGACAATTATTTGCCAATAATCTGCCAATGACAACGCGATGTGTTCACATGATTGTCAGATGTCTATGCCAATGGCTTCACTAAGGGTAGGTTTGCAAACAAAGAATATTCCATGTCAATAATAAAGTATTACATGAATAAGTATTAAATGAAAAATTTCAATATTACACCTGATGCACCCATATGGTAACGGAACAATGTAAGCCGTCAAAAGTGGGTGAGCTATATATTTTGCCCAGCAAAAATATCCGTCTACCGGAAGCAGGTTTATAAGGGAGGGATTTCGGTACTCTCCCTTACCAACCTGCTTCGGTATTATATGATTTTTGTATGGGATGTCCCACTTGGTAGGTCTGGAGGCATGAGCTTCTTTCTGCGCATCCTAGATGCATTAACCTCATGTCTTTTTATATGTATATAATAAAAAAATATTTTGCTCTTTATATCACAATTTTACCACACTTAGATTAATTTTTTATTTACCATTATTTTATGTTGTTTTTATATATATTTATGTATTAAATGGAAATTATATGTAGTGTAATATAATTTCCATTATATTACACTACAATTTACTTTTATTAAATACTTTTTGTTCGCGTATTGAATCAGGAATCGATCCCACGATCTCCGCATGGTAGACTAGAACACTAACCACTTAGCTATCGAGGCACATTTATTTTCATACGCAATTCAATGGAAGAATAAAAAAATCAAATTACGAAGCGAAAATCACACTCACATCTATATTTGTACCCACGTAAGCGAGAGATGATGCACTATAAAAAGGTTTGAGTTGAATAAAAAACTTCGTGTTTAAAACACATGAAAAAAAATAAATAGCCGACCAAATTCGTCGTGTGTGTGGTAAGTTTCTTCGCTCGCTTACGTTATTGCATCCTCGTAAGGTAGAAGGGATGCACTGTGTGCTTTTTCGCATCCCCGAAGCACTTCTAATTAATCTACCTGCTTCCTTGTACCAAATTTATTATTGCTGGGTTGTAATATGTCGATTTATGTCACCATTAGATGCAGCTTGAACATATCCTTCAAACGATGTAATTTTTTTACATGCTGTCTTGCGAGAAAATACGAAAATATGCAAAAAAAAAACTATCTTTGTACCATTTTTAGACACGGTCCAGCTCACGGGCGGTCATCGCTAGACCCCTCAGATGTTTTACGAAACCTCATTAAAACGAACGGCCTTTTATTTGAGAGGGGTAACAAAACCACGTTTTTCATCTTCATACAAGTCGAGTCGCTCTAATGTATATGCATGCGCGAAAAGAAGGCTAGTATGAAAATTATTTAAAGTCTTAAATTTTTATATAAGTTTTTATGTTGATGATTTTTTTAAGACTCGAATATTATACAGAAAGCGAAATCAGTTTGATAAATTCCATTATATTTGTTATATATTTATTTTACACTATTGTTGCTGCAGGCGATTTTAATTGCAACCTTTTTGATACCATAGAGGGCAAATTTTTATCAGGGCTGCCAGCAATAGGGATTTGTAGTAAAATGTGCGGATTTTTTAAGTGTTTTGAGTATAAAATATTTGGTTTTAAACTACCATATAACTTTATGTGACTTTTATCGACAATTGATCTAGTATATTTTTGTTGCTCTCAAGCATCGAGTCCAAATGCAGTCGGAAGTCGCCACACTCCCATCGTCAGTGCTCATGTGTATCACTGCTTATCACCACTCGTTAGTTCTAAAGATACGAGTGTGACCATTTCCGAAAACAATGTTATTCTGTTCTTCTGTGCGCTTTGGAAATTAAATTGATATAGCTTTTTCCTTTGTTCGTTAGAATATTGACCATTTCTAATACTTTCTGAATATAACGTTACGAACTTTAGCCTATACGTACAGAAAAAATACCAATGTAAAATTAATATGTCGCAATTTTGATTGAAAATCATTTATCAATTTATGAAAAATAATATGTTGTTTAAGTGTGTTGGTTTTATTGGCTTTTTTCATATCTGTTATGCTCAGTTGTGTGACTTGCTGTTTTTTTGTGGTTGTTTATTCTGATATTCGTGCTGTGTAAATATAAATAGCCGACAAACAGCCGAGAAGCTTGGCTGTTGTTTTGAAATAAATAAAGAAGTATGCAAGATCCTTTATACTTAATTCCTCTACAATTATGTGCATATTAATGGACAAAAGCGCCATATGGCATTTGCTCCTAAAGAGGTCCTGGAGAGTTTCACAGGTCAAGCGATGCAATTTTTAGGTTTAGGACATACATATTACTAAAGTACAAAGTTTGGTACGAATCGGTTGACGGAGAACCCATGTCCACTTGTTCTTAAAAAATAATATGAGAACGTGTTAGTAAAGTATGTTTATTTTTATACCCTGGAGATACCAGTAAAAATTTTGGATATGTTATACACAACACTATGGCCGATAAATGACATTTTATTAAAAAAATTAAAGCTGATGTTTTTGTAATATTTGCAAATTAAGTATATTTTTGGATTTTGGCAATATATCTGCAAAGAAACTGTATATTTGTAGTATTAGTTTTTGAAACCTGAGACCTTATTCCTTTAGTACATATTTCATCTATTCAAATTGGATTATCGGATGTTAAGTTATATTAATTTAAATATGGGGTATTTCATTAAATTTTTTTTAAAAACCGAAATTTAAGTTACCATAACTTAAAAACTGCAGCGAAATTGGAAATTGGAGATACAAAGTCTTATCCAGGACTCTTTGACATGTATGTGATAACCGATTCTAAATTTTTTTGGAATTAGCCTATACAGGTAACTCAATGATAAACTAACTAATAGTTAGACACGACCCCTTTCGATTTAGATAAAATTTGTTCAGATGTTTTCTTTAAGCCTATAACAAACTTACACCAAAGGAAAAAAATTCAAAATCTTTGTTTCAAAAGTTATGACATATCCGAAATATCATTATTTCGCCAAATTTACCGAAAGTGTTGAGTTTTGTTTTTAAATATCTCGAAAACTATTTTATATACAAGATTGGTTTGTATGTCGTTTTAAGCAAAATATTTGGAAGTACAGAAAATGTATAGAGCCAACTTTTTTTCGGAAAAATTACTTATCGCAAAGTTTTGAAATTTTCAAAACTGATTATATCAAAAACCTAAATTTTTGCTGAATTTTTTTTATATAATATCTCTAAACGTCCTTAAAAAATCCTGAAATTTTTATGGAGGTGTTTTTTTCTTTTTACACACAAAAGCTTTTACATATAATTTCATCGAAAAAACAAATGCACAAAGTTGTCAATGTCATTACTTTTCCCCTTCAAAAACTTTAAATTAAATTAAATTTAATGCATATTGCTCAAAATTACAGATTTAAATTATTTTTGATACTATATTGTTGAAGGTTGCGAAAGAAAAAAATCATATCTCAAAAAAGAAAATAAAAACACCTACTCAAAATTTTCACGAACTATTAAGGACATTTAGAGCTATTATATATAAAAAAATTAAGACGAAAAAATATTGATTTTTGATTTAGTCAGTTTTGAAATTTTTAAAACTTTGCAGATAAGTAGTTTTTCCAAAACAAATTTTTGTTCCATGTATTTTTTGTTGCCCCAAATATTCTCTTTAAAATGGCATACAAACATCCTTGTGTATAAAATAATTTTAGATATATAAAAAACGAAGCTCAACACATTCTGTAAATTTGGCGAAATAATGACATTTTTAATATGTCATAACTTTTGAAATAAACATTTTTAATTTTTTTCTTTTAACATAAATTCGTTATGGAATGAATGACAATATTTGACAAAATTTCATCAAAATTGAAAGTGGTCGTGTCTAACTCTTAGTTGATTTGACATGGAATTATCCATATATATTTTTTACTTCCGAAGTATTTATTTGTATATAAACCTATTTTAATTCTTATTAAATTTTCGAACATATTTCGTAAATGCTGCTTTAAAATTATCCGATTTCTTGCATTGTAAATAATTCTTTAGTCCCTAGCATTTCATTTTAATGTAGTATTAATTATACTTTCTCTTTCAATACATGAAAGCTTTGTAGTGTTTGTTTTCTTGAAAATTTTTTATATCAAATTATTTGTAAGTATTTTTAACCCTTATCCTGCATTCATTTTTGTACAATTCTTATTTTATCGAATAACATATAAATATAAAATATAAATCTGTTAGCTCTTTTCGCAATGTTTGTATGAAAAAAATCACGCATTTGGTACACGAGGGTCAAAATTGCCCAATACAATAAAGTCAATGTATAAAGTGGTGGACATGCTGAGTAAAAGAATGTGGTTTTTATAACATGATTACTAGCATCAACAAAAATAAAAAAATATAAATTTTTTATTTACAAGTGCAACTGCTTAAGAGTATCAGAACTGTTTTTGTATTTTGTATCTAGTTTGTTGATCATTCGCGGTTGTGCCTTTACAGTAAATATATCGTCCCTACCATGTCCAACTATCGAATAAAGAAATATGTACATTTCAGAAGAGCGAAAAAATCTACCAATAGTGCACTTAAAATCAGCGTGTTCCTGAGAAGGCCACTTTTAAAATATTTCTTATGGAATTTTCAATCCTCCATGAGAAATGCCACATTTTATAACAAGGCGTATTGTATAATTGGAGGACCACGGTAACAAATCTAAACAAAATAATTTGGCATATGCGACAGCTGGACATGTTAGGGAAGATATGTAATATAATGAAACCAGAAGAAATTGGTGCTCTGCTTATGCAATCTGATTTGGAAGGAGAAATCGTAATGATTCATTAAGTGAAGATGGCTAAGATATGGTTCCTGATGTTAGATCTATTGAATATGATTCGACATTTACATTACACAATCAATACTTTTACATCAATTAATCCTTGGAAATAGTTAAACGTATGTAGACAATATAACCAGCGAATCATATTTTGGACTTCTCTTATTGTCTGGTGTATATCATTCTCATGGTGAATCCTTGGAGTCTTTATGGGATGACCATAAGGACGGCCATTATCCAAATCAACAATCTGTTTGCGAATATTTCAAAATATATCGTGCGTGATGCGATTTGATAAGACGATTAACGAGCCCGCGGTAAACTTACTACTATCAGGAATTTTTGGAACCATTAGGAATAAAATGTACGGAAAATGTTTAATCATGTTCGATATATGACAGTGGATGGACAACTAGGTACATTTCGTGGATGTTGCCCATTTGAGCAGCTAAATACCATTCACGTTTACAATGAGATGAAATCCGGACTTGATATATTAGATTAACTAATAAGAACAAACACCTTTAGAAAAAGAACGAATCGATGGCCACAGACAGTATTATACAACATTTTGGATATATCAGCCTACAATACGTACGTAAAGATTATTGCGGACTGGAATCGGAACAAGAAGTAAAACCAACGCATTTATTTGGAACATTCGATTGTGAAGCTAATAAGCGAGAAAATATATATCATATAAAACGAATCTACGAATCTACCAAGCAGTCATGCCAAAGCAATCGTCAAAAGCGTTTAAAGTGACTTAGCAAACAACTCAAAGGTAAAAGTTTAAAAAATTTATGGTTCTTATTTTACCCAAATCGGTACAGAACAAAGAAATATTCCAAAAAATGTTCCGCAACAAGTATTCCGAAGCCCATATTACATGCAATAAATGCGAAATATATAATCAAAGGTAATAAATACATGAATATTTTGTATTGGGCAAAATTGACCCACTATGTGTTTTATTTTTGAAGTACAGGATAAGGGTTAAAAAAAAATTCTTGAAAAAAATCTGAATTGTCAGTATACAGCAAAATCAGCATACGTTTTTAACAATTCTATTAATTTGGCGTTTAGTTGGAAAATTGCGAATAAATATATTTATAATATTTTTATCGCTACTTGTACATATATAAATTATCTCCAGATAATATATATTTTTAAGACATAATAAAAGCAGAATGTAATTGTATATAGATATTTGGGGGTATTCACAAGGTATCACAAAGCCATATGTTATAAGTTAAAAAACTAAAAAAAAATATTACCCCTTTGAACAACCCCTCATATTTTAGTGTGCTATTTGAAACATAAACAACATGATACAAAACCAATGAGAAAAAATAAGACAAAAGCAAAATAATATTTGGCTTGCAAATGCAAAATTATATAAACATAATTAAACGCTTTCTATCTGTATCCGAAAATTGTTTGCGAATTTTTGTAATTTTTGCAATATTATTTTTTCTTTGCAATTTCTTTTTATTCTTTTAAAATTGTAAGGCTTTAGAAATTATTTGCGAATTTCGATAAGTTTTGCGACACAGTAGTTTTTAACAAAACATATTGCTCTTGTGCATAATTTTAACAAATTAGTTCTGACTCTAGCAATTTCCGCCATTGTCCTGATAGAAGTAATTTTTTGGCAGTTCTTGACTTTTTTTCAGTTCTGCCGACTTTGCTATCATTTTGATAATAGAAAGTTTTTGCAAAAATTTTCGTCATTTTCGCGAATTTTTCCGAATATTTGGAATTTCTTACAATCTGAGCTATTTTTAAGTAATTTTAGCGCTTCTTTACAATTTCGCAATTTTTCGTATATTTTTGCGATTAGTGATTTTTTTTGCCAGTTGTTAGCTTTTTTTTATAGTTTTGCGGATTTTTAATCCATGTCAAACTTTGCTATCTTTCCGATGTTAGCAAAATTTTTTGCTGATTTTTGTAATTTTGACAATTATTTCCGAGGTTTTGGCATTTCTTAGATCTTGAGCTTACGCGATTTACATGCTTAACCCTTATGTCTACAACCGCCTACCGGGGTATGTTTTTCATCACCCATTCTATATAATTTCACTACCTGGTGCGATATCGACTTGAAATTTTAAATATGCTTCAAATATGTTGTTTTTTTTCATCTAAAAAAATAACATATAAAATTTATATTTTTGGAGAAAATCTATAAGCAGCTCATACGCGTTTTTACATTATTTGCAAAATATATGAAAATAGACTCGCAGTATATATGTCTTTATACATACTAAATTATTTGTCAAACAATTCTAATTTAGTTTGAACATCTATAAGAGCTTAGCTCAAATTGGCTTTTGGCATTAATTTTACCCACTACGATAATTAAAATGACGTTAATTTGGTAAATAGACTACAACTTATTTAATTTGTCGAAAAAAAAACTAAAAACTAGATCTCTATCAAAACCAGGGCTGTCAGGTCCTTTTCATCGCGCTCCCCAAATTTGAAAAAATATTTCCCTAAAAAAACCCCTGTTAAAAGAAAAATCCCCAAAGAAAATTCTCATGAAAAAACACTTATTTTTTTAAGTCTAAGTTTACACGATGAAATATTTCATGAAATTTGCTGCATGAATTTTTTATGGCCAGGAAAGAAATTTGGTAGAAAAAGTGGTATGAAATGAATGTTTAGATGATTCTTGTCAAATTTCTTTACCTAATTTGCATCTCCACAGTTGCAAGAAACAATTAAAAATATTTCATGAACTATGTTAACATGTAAATTTAGTCTATATTAATCACGGACTTACATAGTATGTATGAGGAGATAATTGTTATCACATACAAAGTGCTACGAAGGTTTACATGCGGCAGAAAATCTTAAAGTTTTTTAATATATGTATTACTGATGATTTGGTAAAGCACTAATAAAATGTTAATGATAATGTTGAACTTACAGATAAAACTTAAGTTCAGGCAAACTGAGAGCTTTTAAACTTATAAATAAAATTGATATGACTAAACTTTGTGTTAATAGGGATTATTACATTATCTAAGGCCCAAATCTCTGAATATATATATACTCGCATGTATTTATGTTTAAAATATGTTAGTAGAAGTAGTTTCGATTATAGATCAAAGGAAAGAAACTTTTAAGGAATTTTCCCAAAAACCCCAATGTATTTTTTAAATAAACCCGATGAAAACCCCAGTGAAAGGCCCGAAATCTTTCATCCTTTTTTGTGATGGCGATTCCCCTAATTTGGGGTCAGAACCAGTAAATTGGCAGCGCTGAGTAGAACAAATTCACTACGAAATAGCACTACTTACCCGGGTATGATTGTTGTCTGTGTTCATGTCAGGAATACGTGTAAACGATATTCAGTTGTTTGTAAACCCATCGAAAGGATTCGCACGTGTAGATTCCTGTAATACTTGGCTCCTCTGGACTCTCCGCCCGAATGCACCTGCCGCCGCCAGTTTTTATCGGCTTCGGTCAATTTTAGCCGGCTCCTGGTAATTTCCATCGTTGAACTCTTACTTGGATTTTGAACAGCGAAGACAACAGGCGAACTAGTTTATCCTTTTCTAGACTAAAGTGTGGAAAATTGAACCAAATTAAAGTAAAACCTAACTAAAATATTAAATTTAAAGTAAAGCAAAATAAACCTCAATAAAGAACGGATATAAAATAAAAGCGAAGTGAGTTTTATTGGTAAAAGTGGCACGAAGCGCAACCCAGTTGTCCTCAAGGTAACATTTGGTGACCACATTTGGTGGTATTATTCTGGTGGAAACATTTGGGTGCTAACACATCTTGGCGGTAACAGTCTGTTTGAAGAAAAATTTTTGGTTGTAGACATAAAGGCTAAGCTACTTTTCGAGTTATTGCTTTTTTTGCAGCCTATATAAGCAACTGTAGAGATTTTTTTTCTATATTATTAATTCCTTGTGCATTTGTATAAATTTCGCAATATATAATTTTTTTTAATAGAAATTTGCTAAAGAAACCCGCCATATATTTAAGCATAATTGGATATTTTGTCTAAAAGAAAAGCAAAAAGCAAAATTATGAGAATTGTAATAATATAGTACACCTTTTGTATGAAAGAAAATAAAAATAATTTTAAACTAGTTTAAAATTTTAGGAGATTATCACAATATTACATGATATGGTACCTTGTGAATCCCCCAATTATTTAAATGAATTTAAAATATATTTACTTAAACTGTTACTTGGTGTATTTTAAAAATTAAGAGAAAAAACTGCGAAAACTCATTTCAGCCCCGATGTTTTTACACTTCGTTTGCAAAGTTTCTATGAAGCCAATCATTTCGGAAGATTTTTTTTATAAATTTGTAATATTATTATTTTTTAACTATAAATTTTCACTTCCGCCTAAACAAAAACCATCTGCTACAGCAAGGAAAACAGAAATATTATTGTTTGTTAATAAATGACATTCTAATATGATAAAAACAGTAACAGCAGGAGTATAGAATTTTACTTTTGTTTCCTTTGAAAAATATTAAACAAGTTTAATGGTGTATATATAATTTACATGGACACAAAATTTGTTATTAATTAATCATTTGCATGTGAAATCACTGAGTATTTAATTAATGCGATAAATCTGGGCTAACTTACAACATTTGATATTCATCGTATGTCTATTTGAATTGTACTGAAATCATGAACAATTCAGTAATTTGGCCTTTCTTTTTGGTTTTTGTTTAAATTATATTTATCGAAACGGATGTGTAAGCATTTGTTTAGTTCTTCTGTGAAAACTGATTAAATGATGAAAAATTCAGACATGCATGAGGAAAAATTGAGCAAGCTAAGAAAGGACAGTTAGTGAAGTTCCGAATATTTAATAAAACTTCATTAATAGGTGCGACTCGCCGCGAGATGGCAACAGTCTGTTAATTGAGCTTGTTGAAATTAGTAGGACTTTCGCTACAGTATTGTTGCCACTGTCAGTGGTAGTGTAGGTAAAGGACTCTGACGAGTAGACTGTTTTGTGACTTTTGTGACGCTTTAGAATTTCTTTCTCAAAAAAAAAAATAGTTTGATCGAAAGATTAAATTAAAAATGAACTTAATCCAAACTAATTAAATAACTTTGGATATATTTTGTTAATTTTACCATGAATTCAAATTCAATTTGTTGTTTCTTAAATCTTCTTCCTAGCAAAAAAAAGACATTTCAAAGAAGTCCTAAAAATGTAGAATTCGTGACCCGGAAGTATTGCAAATTTGGATCATTTCTAATTAGTTTTACATATGCTTGTCATTGCAAGAAATTCTCTTTTTCGATTACCAATCACCGATTTGGAAACGATGTTAAAACAAATTTCTTTTTCGGTGTTCTATAATGATTTTTCCTCAAGCAAAAGGATAAAAATTACCCATTTTCACAACTTGTTTATGTAAATTTAAGGGAATAAATATAAACTTTTAGAAAACTTTTAATAATTAAGCTATTAAATTATTTAGAAGAATATTAGTTGATAAATGTCCTTTAAAAAATCGATTTTTAAAAAGAATGGCGAATGTTTTTTAAAATTATAAAGGAATTAACACTTTTTACTTGCTTTTCTATTAATTATCTGCATATTTTTAATATAGATTCTTTGGAAGAAATGAAAATGTGTTCCTTAAAAATTCGCAAAAATTTTTTTATTCTGGGTTAATATCAATTTTAAATATTAATAATCTCTTACACTGAAATTTTGTATAATAAAAAAATTGTCCTTCTTGAGTTTTGTTAATCTAAGCTTGAACTCAATTTCAATATTCGTATCGGTATCGGAATCGGTATTGGCGTTTAAGTATCGGATCGGCAAAACGGCGTATCGTTATATCGCTAGTTTTAGCCTGGCACAAGACGTAGCCGAAATTTAGTAGATCATTTGGTATGTTACAGGTGCATCAGTTTTAATTGCTTATGATTTATTAAAAAACATTTCAACGATAAAACAAAACTGCATTTACAGATTTTATAAATTGTTTTATTCCGGTAAAATTTATTATACTGGCTACTTTTTAGCTAAAGCGAAAAGAGAAATTAAAAAAATAATAAAACTTATACGAGTAATAATAAAACAAATTACCAGTATCTACAAATATGTAACTTATTTTTATGAGATCTAGAATATATGGTGAGCTTCAAATATCATATTTGTGATTAATTTAGTATATATGATTTAAAGTACATCATGGGGGCTTTATTTGGTTTTGAAAAACGAGAAATTTAATCGGATTTGGTTTACAGAACATGGCCGATTGTTATAATTTTATTTTAAATGAAATTTTTTGTTGTTGGTAAAGCATTGTCTCTATGCATTTCATTGAAGTCTACTTACGATTTGGTAAAACACCAATGAAATGCATATAGACAAGGCTTAATCATCACCAAATAGATTTCATTTAAAATTAAAAAAAATATATATATATATATTTTTTTTTTTTAAATATTAATTTTAAGTAATATTAAACGAAGTTTGTGTAAGTTGTTTGACGTGTAGCAACTGTAAAAATAAACCGATTTCGTTCAAACTTCACAATATAATTTCTACGAAAACAATTAATGAGTTCCATCCATATTTAGATGAAATGGACCAATTTTTTCAAATTTTAGTTCGTACAATTATCTTAAGAATTGCGCTTAAAATCCAATGAAAATGGTTAAAAAACTGATATTTTAAATCCTAAATATTTTTTTAGGAGCTAACATTGAAAAAACGGTAAACGCCATTGAAATCAGCATGCTCGAATTAAGGGCATAATTTTCTATATCCTCAGTGATAAACACCTCACTCGCACGTCACATACTAAGATGAACGCCGAATAAAAATAAGTAAATTTTGTAAAGCACTACGACATTGCGTTGGATTGCTACATTTATCACTTGAATTCCCAATACTCAGATAGAATTATGAATTAATATCAATATTTTTCATTAAATATCAATATTATTTATTATATCATGATTATTTACTATTGCGAATTTTATTATTTACAGGTAATTTTTTTATTGCAATTTTTCGCTAACTTGCAATTTTTTGGCGTTTTTTCTGAACTTTTTATTTTTAACGGCTTTGGCGATTTCTAATAAATTTTAGGGGTAGTTTCCGATTTTGCAACTTCTCGCGAATTTGCAAAGTTCGCAATAAAAGCGACGTTTTTGCATGTTTTCAGCTTCTCAACAGTTTGGCCGATTACTAAACAATAATACACTTTGTTATCATCCCGCTGTTAGTGAGTTTTTGCGAATTTTTGCGATTTTCGATATTTTTGCCGAATTTTTTGCATTCCTTACAGTTCTAGCGATTTTTAATCAATATTATGGGTTGTTCAAAATTTTGCAACTTCCCGCGAATTTTCTCAAGTTCGCTATAAAACCGACTTTTGGCATGTTTTCAGCTTCCCAACAGTTTTGTCAATTTCTAAACAATGCAAGACTTTGTTATCATCCCGCTGTTAGTGAGTTTTTGCGACTTTTCGCCATTTTCGGTATTTATGCCGAATTTTTTGCACTTCTTACAGCTCTAGCGATTTTTAATCAATATTATGGCTTGATCAAAATTTTGTAACTTCTCGCGATTTTTCGCAAAGTTCGCGATAAAAGTGACTTTTGGCATCTTTACAGCTTCCTAACAGTTCTGCCGATTGTTTAACAGTACTAGACTTTGTTATAATCATGTTGTTAGTAATTTTTTTAATTTACGTCATTTTCGCGATTTTTACCGCATTTCTTACAGTTTTAGCGATGTTTAATCAATATTATGGATTGTTGAAAATTTTGAAAATTCCCGCGAATTTGAGCAAATTTCGCAATAAAAGCGAGTTTTTGCATGTTTGCAGCTTTCTAACAGTTTTTCCGATTTTTAAACAATATTAGGCTTTGTTATCATCCCGCTCTTAATAAGTTTTTGTAGATTTTCGCGATTTTAAATTTTTTTTTTGCATTCCTTACAGTTTTCCAAATTTTTAATCAATATTAGTTATGGCTGGTTTAAAATTTTGCAACTTTTCTCGAAAAAATTAAACACAAACGCTTGAATAAAACTTGTGCTTGATTTGGCATATAAAGTGGGTTATTTTTCACTGAAACGTTTTATAAAATTTGTTTTTATATATTAATATAAAAAAAACGTAACAACAGGTGTTCAGCACTAGCAATCACCTGCCATTGTAAAGTGTTTACCAAAATACCAATTCAAGAAATTCTAGGTGAAGTGAGGCGTAGGGATATAGAAAATAAGGCTCTAAGTTTACCCGTTAGGTTCCCCTTCTGAGTTATTAGCGAAGGTTTGCAAGTCCACCAAAAAAATATCATGTTTCTGGAAGCAGTAAAAAACTTTCATGTCTTCCACATGCGATCTTTTGAAGCGCTTCCGTGGATGCTCAAAAAGGAGGCAAAGATCTCTCAATGTTCATAATGTGTAAATTACGAAGCTAGTCAGCATTTTACATTTCTTCAACACGAACTCCAAAATAAACAAAATCATATTCAGTAGCATTGTAGCTTTCAACAATATAGGTTCTAAAGAATTGTCGCACGCATTGTTTCATATAAACACTACCATATTTGAAAACTCAAAACCCATTTAAAGTATTCTCTCTTTCTACATTTCCCACATATTGCATGAAAGCGAGAAATTTATAATAAAACACGTTTGTTTTGTCTGTAGTTTAGCGATGATAAAATGAGACATGATTTTAGAGCATTTTCGATGCTTCGAAAGAAGCGCTGTTTTATATCAAAAACAAGAGCTGCAAAGTGGGACATCGCGAACAAAAATCATGCATGTTCGAAGCGCTTTTCGAAGCGCTTTTCGAAGCAGTAGAAACAACAGAACTAGCTTCTCCCGCTTATATACCTACTTCGGCCGAAGCAGTAGTTTTTGCTGGGAAGTTATATTCAGAAAGAATCAAGCATGATTAGAATTTTCAGAAACTAGGAAAACATTTAAGTCTGTTAAAATGAAGGTTACGTTAGGTTAGGTTGTACAGGTTGAACCAACCCGTCGATCGAATGAAAGAGTTTATCCGTCTGATGTCGCAGTTTGATAAAGCTGCTAGATCCTGAAGCAGCGGGATGCCCAGTGAAGCCACCCTTTGATCGGAAAGGGCGAGGGATAGACAGAGGAGGTGCTCTACATTTTCTTCCTCCTCCTCATTATGACAACTTCTACAGAAATCATTGTACGGTAGATTCAATTTCCTAGCGTGCGCAGCAATAAACCAATGCCATGTTATTACCGCCACAAGTGTGCGTATTTGCCCCCGAGGGATCCCCTCCAGGATTGCAGATCTACTACAACCATATTGGGGCCATATTAGCCTCGAAATCGAGCAGGTGACCTCGTTTGACCATCTGGTCTGCGCGAGATTTGCAGCAGTTTAGCAGTTAAAATTAATATATCGAAATTATTTTCTTGTGGATCCAAATTGATTATTAGGCTAAGGTTCGTAACGTTATAGAAGAAAAAATAAACGTCAACTGCTGCAACTCTGCTTTCAGAAGCCGCTACATTTCAATTCTTATATACATATACAAGCTTTTCGTGATAACTGCATACGAGAATTAAATCACTACTAAATAGTGTTAATATGCTGTTTCATCACAGCAAATTTTTGTGTCATCGTTGGTTTATATTTCTTAATGCTAATTTTTCTACAAACGCGTGTTTGTTCCTATTTGAAAGTTAGTTTGAGTTAAGCTTTTGTCATGAGCTTTGATTATCACTGTATTTTTTAAATATTTTTTTCTAAAATTTTATATTCTTCAGGTGTATACTACACCGGTTTCATCATAACTTGGAGAGGTTTAGTCCAATTTATTTACAAAAAAAAAAAAAACAGTAAAAAACTTAGAATAAAATTACCATTAAGCCGTTCAAACATTATTTTTTTATATACTAAATGGTTAAAGTCACCTCATTTTTGCAAAAGTTGCGAATATTTACACTGCACAACAAAATCAATATTTTTTTTAATAACAAGGTTCTAACTAACAACTGGTTCTAATAGATTCCACCAAAAAAATGTATACGTGTAAAGGCGTTTTACATCTGTGATTTATTTTAGGTGGACTTAAAGTCAACATAACCTCACACATATTTTTTTCACATAGTTATACTCACTCGGCATACAATATATTGTAGGGCTTATGTTTAAAGCGTGTTTAACTGTTTTTTTATAAAGCATCAAGAGGAAAATCTTTGTTGACAATTCAGACCGCTGAACGAAAGTTTTTTCCCTTATTGAATCAAGGGCCCAAAATGAGCCATACCACAAATAGCTAAAAGGTTAAAATGTTCTACAAAAATTTAAAAAATTATGTTTTACATAAAAGTGCTGAAAACATATTACACGTTAAACGTAAGACTCTCATATATCCAATGTCGAGTCAGCTGAACTATGTCCAAAACGTGGGAGTTTAACTCCCCCTAAAATGAATCTCAGATGTTAAATTTCAAAACGCCGATATATATCTATTTTTTGGAGGCCAACACCAGAATCAGCCGTTAAAACCTGTAAAAATCAGGTAATTTCACTATATTAATTTATAGACTTTCAAGAAATAAATTTTATTTTATTTGCAGGTTATGTTGCTTTATGAATGGAGAATAAAAATTAATATATTTGCCACTTAAATTTTTTTATGAATTTTTAATAAATAAAAGTTTTCAATTAAGTATAAAATAAAAGCATTCTTTCCCGTTTTAAAATTCAAATTTTAGTTTATTTGGTAAAGCTAAATGGTAGCTTTCTCCAATTAAGAAATTTTATTTATATTGCGAAATAGGCGTGGCTTTAATCCAAAGCAATTAATCAATTACATTTTTTTTATTAAAGTCTACATTAACAGAAACATAAAGTTCAAACGGAAGATTAAATTTATTTCTTATAATTTTGTGCGTGCGAAACTGAGTGAATACGAATTATTTTGGTTAAATCGAAACTCAACTCTGAATTTATTAGGCAAGTTACAGGAACATGCACTCAATTTTGCTTGCCAGTGTCTGCCTTCCATTTACCCATTTACTTCCAGTTTATTATGACACAAACGTCCAGTGGCCAACAAATTAAACAAATATAATAAAATACTTTAAAAAATTGATTGGATTCGTATTGTTTTTCACTCGTTGTATTTTTTTATTGTGCACAAAGAAAATTCATTGAATTTTAAATGTTTATTTTGTTATTTCGTATTACAAATGTGATTTTTTATTCACTGATATATAAATAAATTAATTAAATCGATTTTTTTCTGTTAAGAAATTAAAACAAATTCGCTTTTAATTTAAGATATTCCACATACAGAATTTGTAAGCATTTTATTGCAATAAATTCATATAACAATTAAACAATTTATAAGAACGCAATTAAAATTGTTTTAACAATTAATGATCTTTACAACCATGATCGTGAAATGGCAGAAAACTCTTAAATGAACGAATTATTATTTACATATAAATATGGCCTCATCTTTAAAGAAAAAATAATTTTCCATATTAAATGTATATTTCGTTTTGCGTTTTTGTTTTCTTTATTAAACGATTATTTAAATTGGAAAATTATTTATATCCATTTGTTCACTTTTTTACGATTTAACAATAATTTTATATGATTTTTTATGGCACTGCAAGCAAATTTATTACATTCAATATTTATTTTCATTTTATTTTTCCTTATTTGAATAATGTTTTCAACTGTAAACTAATTTAGTTACTTAATTAACTTTTATTTTTCTGCTGATATAAAAAAACGATATTTTTACTGCATTTGTCCAATTCGATTTAAGTCCGTACTACACTGATTTTATCAATAAAATATGTTTTAATTGAAATTATTTTGGCGCGTTGCATGCAATTTCTTCTTAATTATTGCTTTACACGTTTGGAAAACAAACACAATACTATCGCATTGACCACAACGAAAAATATGTGTCGACAAACTAAATTGCGTTAAAATACTTCCGTAACGGCGCGATTGAAATTTTCGTACTAAACACTTTGCGTGTGTCACACCCTTTCATTGTTTCTTCATTCAAAATAATCATGCTAATCTGGCTGGAAAATTGTAGGAAAATGAAGTGAATGAAAGAAACTAAAGCGAACTAAAAAAAAGACAAATAAACTAAAGAAAAATCCGTTATTATTTTCCACGCAAATATAAACAACTTGTCCCACTGAACGAATACAACGAAATAACTTTAAACAGCTGAGTTCATTGCAGTAATGTGCATACAATGGACTGTGTCTCTGCTTAAAGAACCATAATATAAGAAAATTAAAAAACGCACAACCACACATTTACACAAACGTAAGCTCACGCTACGGAATATAATATGCAAATGCATTCAATGAAGTATTAGTAGACAGTGGTTCGACGAGATCCACAAATTACAAATTATTATATAATCACATAAATTACTGCTGCCTTAAAAATGTAGCAAACATAAATTTGTTTCTATTTTCCATAGAAGAGTCCACCAAACTTTCACTTACATTCCTCCCAACTTTTAAAACACAAGGATACGTACATATTAGGGGATTCATTCGGTTAAACGTTAATCGGTTAACTGGTTAATTACTGCCTGGTTAACTGATCGGTTAATTTAAAATTGGATATTTTCTATTAACGGCGAAACCGGTTAATTTCAGTCGATTAACCAACTAACCGATGTACAAAAAATTTAATTTTTTTTTGTATTATAACATATTTTTGTGTGTTTCGTTATTTGCATCGGCTCATAGACAAAAGGTATGTGTTTAGAGATAATTTTTTTCATACAAACAAAGAAGTGTAATTATAATCTCAACTTTTGAATTAAGATTACTTAAAAGTAAAACTTTAAAACCTTTGGACGTGGCTATAAAAGAGCTAAGCAAAAAGCTTGCTACTCTAATTGAACTTGGGGGAATTAAGTTTTTGATTAATAATTTAATAAAAGCCAATAATACTACTGGCAACGATTTAATTAAAAATATAAGGATTAGATTTAATGAGACACTAATTCAAGTTTTAAATACTTTATTTTTTAAAATACAGTACAAAAATGACACTAAGGAATTCTAAGATAGACTTTGTTGCAAAATTTTCGGTGCTGAGCTTTGGCGGTATGAGCCACATGATGATGACATGACGACGGAAAAAACTAGCCTTAGTAATACAAGCAATCTTTTAGCAGAATTAATCGAAAGAATTAGAAGTGTTAAGAATTAAAAAATAATAAAAAAATAAAACAGAACTCTAATGGCATAATGGAAGATTTTATAAGTTTAGATAAATCCAGGTAAAGGACTGAGAAATTAGATATGCTGTATTATGGACTACGCTCTATTTCTCTAACATCTACGACAAGTGAAAGGAGTTATACAAGTCAAGTCTTATCAAAACTAAAGAAGAGAACCGCCTAAATCATAAACATTTAAACCAAATTATTTTTTTAAAACATTGTTTTAGAAGATCTCCTTAAACTATTGAAAAATGATATCACAAACTATTTTATTTTTTATTTAATATATATATTTATAATATTTTTGCATGATTTAGTTCAAGAGTTGTTATGTTTGTTATGTATAATAAATAATTTATGTATTTTTATATGTTGAAATTACTTAATTTAAGAAATAATTTTATTAATAGGTTAATCGCTTAATAACGAAATTAACTGATTTTTAACCGGTTAACCCAAAATATCGATTAATTAATCGAGCGATTAACTGATTAAAGCAAAAAACCGATTAAATGAATACTCTAGTACATATGTATGTATATCATGGAATTGTTCTTTATGGCATTAATAGGAAGCTGCGAAAGAAGTCTCCAAAATGTAAGACCGAAAAATATTAAATGAAATATTACACAAAACAAAAATACAAATCTTTTTGTCGATTTTATAATTTCATTTCTAAAATGAAAAACAGTCCCAAAAAACAAAAATGGCAAACAAAAAATTACTAATTTTACTTTTGGCCTGTTTTTAACACCCGATCAAAAAAGCGGGGTGTATAAATTTATAGCGTGTGTCTGTACACGCCGTCGTACGGTCCAAACGGATAGACCGACTTTGATTTAGTTTATTTTCTTTGATAGGTGAATTGATGAAGAGTGTTCTTAGCTATGTTTGAAGAAAATTAGTCCAGCCATTTAGAAGTAATATTCTCGTTCCTAGCTGTATCATTTTGAATCTGTGTGTCTGTGGCACCATAGGTCCCCAATGGCTACACCGATTTTAATTTAGTTTTTTTTCATATGAAAGGTGACTTGATTTTAAATCCTCTAGCGCATGTTTGAAGAAAATCGGACTAGCCATTTGGAAGTTATCATCCATTTTCTTCTGGGGTGTTTAAAATGTTTAATTTAATCTTATTCATTCGAGAACATTGCAAACTACAAAAACATAAAAAATGGCCCAAAAATTCAATAAAAAAAAATTAGGGCGATATCTTATTTTAACTAAATGTAGCATGGCCTACATAGTTAGCTTTTTAATTATATTTTTCTGTCTGCACGAATAACCACTCAGAAAACAATTGTTTTAATGTTGTGTTTTTGTTCATTTCGTTTCGGTTTTGACATAATTTATGCTCGTGATGATGATTGTTCATTATTAGCGATCACTAAAATTTCAAAAATGACAATAGACCCCAACTATATTTGTTGGGTAATTGTTCGATTATCTTATTATATGTTGTACTCTGTGTACGTCGGATATCTGCTTCGATGAGTAGATAGTATCTGCTTAGGATGCCTTCGGCTGGACATAAGCCTTCACGTTTTCTCCACAGGCTAAGGCCAATAGTGAATTGGCTCGAAAAATATCAAATATATTCGATATTTGCAAAGTATAGAATAGCAAGTATACATTTTTGCTCCAGTACATATTTTGTTTGATTCAGTTAACAATTTTGTAACAATTTGTAAACACTTTTAGACAAATTATTTTATAAATTCAGACAAACATATTGTTTGATATATTACAGAAAATCGAGTTATTATTTTTGTTTGATTCAGTAAAATACCTTGTTTAGAATTTGTAAATACTGGACAAATTGTCTCATGATTTAGACAATTTGCCTACTGTAAAAAATAATTTTTTTAATGAAATTGTACAGACATTTTTGTCCAGATGTATTTACAAATTTGTTTATAGGTTCCTTTCACCACAAACAACTTACTAAATCATTGATTTTCTGTAAAGAAAATGATATATAGTTTTTTTTATATATGCCCGATTTCGTTAAAGAATACAATAAATGCTGCATGATAAAATTGCCTTAAAACTGTGTAAAAAAATAGTTATTTCATTGGATCAACTCTTCCGGAGTTATTTACAAAATATAATCGAAAAAAGTGTTTTTCATGTTTTTTCATGCAAAATTAACAAACTTTTGCTTTCGTAAAGCTCATTAATGTTTTAAGGCTAATAATTAACCTATATATCATGAAAATCTGCTGCCGAATTTTGATTTTATTTGCAATTAAGTGAATACATTCAGACACTTAAAATGTACTTCCCCTTTAAATTTTTTGAAAACTAAAAATAAATTATCGCAGAAACGATTTTTTAAGTGTCTGCTGTATTCACTTAATTGCTAATAAAATCAGCATTTGTCAATAGATTTTCATGAGTTGGCATATCATAAAATATCCAGTCACATGATGTCAATGGACATTATATCACTACTATCACTACGCAGGGAATCTTTATTTCTTAAAATTTTCAATTAATTTACAAATATTTCTTTAACTCAATATAGTTTAACCATTATTGACGCTATTCGCAAATTTTTGTTGACGTCAATTGATTTTGTTTCCCACCATGGTTACCGGCTTCAAGGATACAAAAGTATATTAAGCACAAAAATACGTATATTTAAATTTCTTTTTATTTTCAAAAGTACTGATATTATGATACACGAAATTCGTTGACCCAATGAAGGAATACAGAGCTGGTACGAAGATTGTTATTTCAGTGAACCTTATGAACTAGATATGTAGTTTTGAAATCAAGATATGATAAAAGGCATACTAGTTTCTACATGTGAGCATTTCCACATAAAATCCTCCATTTTGTCACATTACGTCATCTAGGCATTAAACTTAAATTTTGTTGAGATATGACTACGTTGCTATAAAAAAGCGATATATAAAGATATGCATATATGAATTTCAACTTTTCAATGCACTGTGCAATATTGTCATCACTTTAAACTACACATACAATTGTTTATCAACACTTACATACATACCCACAAACACAAGTATTTTAAGTTCATATAAACTAAATTAAATAATATGTGAGTATGTTCATGAGAGCCTTCATTTATAACCAATCAACCATATGTTTTATATCCGTGCAATTTATTGTCTCTGTCTGTCTGTAATCTCTCCTCCAGTCCTCTAGTCAACGACTAGTTTGTTGTCTATACTCGTAGCATGCCAAGCATGATAATCACTCACTTCCATCGATAACCATAGAGTCATTTTGCAATATATAATACTTTTTAATATCTATATGGTTGTTTTTCTTTTTCCACTAATAACATTTGGGTTCATGCCTTATATTCAGTTCTATTAATTTCTCACAATATTTTGTTGTGGTTTTATTTTCTTGGAAATTTAAAAGTTTTTCTTAATGGGCTTGTTAAGTGTTATATTGGATGTAGTATGTTAGTGGGAATATTTATATTTTCTTTTATATATTTTTTTCTTGTGTTGGAAGTCTGCACTTATATTCCATAATAATTTTTTATGATATTTAATTCCCCCACTATTTTGTCTCTTTTGTGGTTTTTGTTAAATTTTCTGTAATAATAAAATTTGTATATACATGCCTTGACATAAGTGATATATTTATAAATAACCTCGAAAATTGCTAATTAATTTGTATAGGAACATGTGAGTGCATTATTTAGTGGGTGGGCCTCCACTTTCTTTGACGCTAAGACGTGGGTGAAGAAAATAAAACTGTTTGCATCATATAATGTGATAAATGCATCATCGATTAATGTCGATGAATTTTTTTTCCTTTTCCTTTTAAATACATAGAGACAAATTACTGGTTACAATCTGTATGTTTTTAACTTCTTTTGACTTTGATTATTCATTGCGTTTGGGGGTTTTAATATAATCGAAATTTTTGTGAACTATTTGTGATGAACGAAGTTCTTTTTGAGAAATTATTCGTTTATCATGTATCTTCCCTCCTTGAAGACCCACTTATTTCTCAGAGTAACCTACATTAAATTTTGAGAGAAAAACTATTGTAGTTGTCTAGATACAAAAATATTAATAATTTCATTGTATGGATAGTATTTTCTCCCCAACCGTATTCCACCATTCTTTTGCTGGAAGTCGTACTATATTCTAAGATCACATTTAATTTTAGGGAGTCTCACTATTGCAGTTATATAGATATAGGGAAATAAAAAATAACTTCGTCTTATGGGTACGTATACTCTCTATCTCAATTCTCACTATTTTTTCTGTTCAGATATTAAAAAATTAATCATTAGTTTATTTAGGGATACCCGTCCCTATAACTCTAATATTTTTCTGGATATTGCACTTAATTTTCCGAGCAACCTACATCATGTTTAGAGATTCTAACTATTATTGTCGTGCAGATATAAAAAAAAATTAATTACAATATAAATTTTTTTTCAAACTTCAAGGTTCTAATGATTGATTCTGGTAGAAGGTGCCCTGAAAATATATATTGTATCGTCAGTTATACTGAATCGGCATAGGACATCTTTTAAGCCTTACATTAAATGTCATCAGTTCTTTTATGGAAAACACCACGAACATTTTTGTAGAACATTTTAATCCTCCAACTCTTCGTTGCAAGGGTGTTTTTGTTTCTTTTTAGAAAACGGGGCGAAAAAAAAGATAGTGAATCAATAGAGTGTGCTTTTTCGCCGCTTATTTCCAAATAACTCCGCAGCAGCTACAAATATAAAAAAATTATATGCATGACTTATTCTACATCTTTTTGTGTAATATTAATCTAAATCGGTTTAACTGTTCTCGTTGTATGATGAATTGTATTAACTTAACTTGACTGCATTATTTCTAAATAAGCAAAAAATTCAAAACACAAAACATACTTTAACTCATTTACTTTTTAACCGATCTTAATGTATTTACGAATTTTGGAAAGCTTCTTTAGGCTGAGGCTACACGGGCGTTTTTAAAATTTTTTATATTAAATTTTAAAGTTATCAATTTTTCAAGACTTCAAATTTAGAAAAAAGCAGAAACGCCGCATTTTAAAAACGCCTGTGTGCCCTCAGCCTTAGTGTTTTTTTGAAAAAAATTCATACTAATATAGTAAACATAATCCATACAACATTTTACGAAAAAAAAATTTCGTAGTTACATTTTTTGAACAATATACGAATATTCGTACTTGTTACGAAAAAAACTTAGGCCATATATTTTAGAGTTTACGAAAACCTTTCGCAAACATTTTTCTTTGATAAAGATATATTTGAAATAAAAAAATTAATTCAAATTATATATTACAAACTAGCTATACCCGGCGTGCTTCGCTACCCCATTGTTGTGCAGATATAAGAAAATTAATTAACTCATATAAAAATAACCATAAAATTAGTTAGTTTTTTGGCGATCTTTTTAGTTTTGACGAATTTTTGCGTCTTAGCGATTTTTTCATTTTGGCGATTTTTCGTTTTGAATTTTATAGTTCTGGAATTTTTTAGTTTTAGAGTTTTTTAAAATTTCAAGAGTTTGCCTCCTACGGTTTCTAAGATACAGCAAACTGTTTAAGCTACATATTCAAAATTACATTAATTTTCAGAACACTCTTTCATTTTTGTTGTGTTAAATATACTACAGACTACACCAATTAACACTTACTTTGAAAATTTCGAGAGTCTATATACAAGTGTTTGTATATTACATTAGTATTTCAACATGTTTCGTTGCTCGCTATAGAGCACCCTTTAATCTTTAGCCCGTAGTTCTTATGGCTCTCGAGAAAACAGCCTGTGACAGACAGAAAGACAGACGGACTGACGGACAGCGTATCGAAAACAATAAGATTAATTTACACTTTTGGTGTACAGATCCCTAAAGAGAACCTTTTCCAAAAAGTAACTTTTCAAAAAGTAACCATTTTCAAAAGAGTGCCATTTTCAAAAAGTACCCTTTTCAAAAAACATTTTTCAAAAAGTACCATTTCTTAAAACTACATTTTCAAAACAGTAGGTTTTCGAAAAAGTACCTTTACTTTAAAATATAAACGGTTAACAAAAAAAGTACCAAAATTATATTTTTACCCTTTTTCGGCCCCGAAATGTACAAATTTCAAAAAAAGTACAAAGCTCCTATCCACTCATTTTTTTTCTTATTATGACGCTTTTGGAATTTTATGTGTACCTTACTTAGATTCGGAGATATAAGAAGACCGACCTTACCCGTTTTTACCCCTTTTAATACCGTTGTAATTTAAGTTTTCAAAAATTCGTTCTTAGAGATTATATACAAACATATACATTCAGTATGTGTACCAATGTGCATAAAAAATAGTTGTATGGAAAAAAGTACCAAAAAGGGCTACCAATTTTACCCATTAAATATTCAAATTTGAAAAAACTCAAAACTGTTTTTGAAGGCTTTTTAAGAAGAGAAGAATGAATTTCAAGTTTAGTTTCTAACTTTATTACTTTAGGAGATAAACTGTTAGCAAAAAAAGTACCAAAATTATATTTTCACCCTTTTCGGCCCGTATATGTACAGATTTTAAAAAAGTTTCAGACACCTCTCCGCTCATTTTTCTATCTGATTATGATGCTTTTAGTATTGTATGTCTACATTGCTTATATTCGAAGATATAAGGTTACCGATTTTACCCGTTTTTACCCCTTTTAATCGCCTTAAAATTAAAATTTTCAAAAATCCTTTCTACGTGAAAATACGCAAACATATTCATTCACTATGTATATCAATTTGTATGAAAAATAGTTGTATGGAAAAAAGTACCAAAAAGAGCAACCAATTTTACCCCTTATATATTCGCATTACCAAAAAGTACCAAAACATGTTTGAAGGCTTTGTAGGGATAGAAGAATGCATTTTAAATTTAATTTCTATCTCTATTACTTTAGGAGATAAACGGTTAACAAAAAAGTACCAAAATTATATTTTTACCCTTTTTCGGCCCCTAAATGTAAAAATGTCAAAAAAGTACCAAGCACCCTACGCTTATTTTTTTATCTTATTATGATGTTTTTGGAATTTTATGTCTGCCTTAGTTAGATCCAGAGATATAAGGTTACCGAATTTACCCCTTTTTACCCGTTTTTACCCCCATAGCGTTTGAATTTCCCAAAACCCCGTCTTTGTGGTACATCCTGAGGGGAGCCCACATACGAAATTTCAATTTTGTAGCTTTAGTGGTTTGGGCTGGGCGATGATGAATCAGTCAGTCAGTCAGTCACTCAATAACGTTACTCTTTTATTAATATAGATTACCATATTTTTCAGATTTAAGTAAATACAACAAATTTTTGACACTTATAAAATAACTAGAAAGTGCCTAAGTGGGTAGAGTACTTGCCTTGATATATGGATATTGCGAGTTCGTACCCCAGTTGTTTACTTTTTTAATTTTATTTCTTAAATTATTTTCGTATATTTCGTATATTTTACGAAAGAATTTCTAAGTGCGAAATTACCAAATATTTCGTAAAATATACAATCGTTTTTGTGCATATGTTACATCGATTTTTTTTGTGTAGTTTTCTTGGTATGTCATAAGCCAACAGAAATCACATCTTTGTTGAAAAACGTGAAATTTCGTAGAAGTCCATTTTGAAACAAAGAATTTATTACTGTTTAAAGTTCCAACTTGAAGATAAACAAATTTTTAGCTGCATTTACGAAATCACTTAACAAAGTGTCCAAGAAAAAGTAAAGGTACTTGCGTTCTCTATGAGGTCCAACAATACAGAATTCGTGTATGAGAACTTCTAAATAATTTTTTTTCTCAACTTTTGTATCATAGTGTTATGGTAGCTTATTTAAATTTGGAATGACTTTCTGTCATCCTACATCAAATTTGGTTTGTAATAAGAACGGATTTTGCTATGTACCATCTTCAGTGTTCTCGTCCTTAATCAGACACCTTTACCTAAGCGGTTGCTGTACGGACCTAAAAACTTTATGAACAAGTTTAGAGTAGCTTAAAATTTGTCACTCGCTTTAATTTTTGTATAAGATATATTAATATTATAAAAGTGCACTACATTTTTTTGAGCACATGACACTATCTAACTATGTTCCATCTTATTTGATTGCTGAGGATGCTAGTATGAGAACTAATTATTCAATAAGATTATATGTATATAAGAGTTTATAGAACTAAGAATTATTTTATTCAGAAAAACAAAAAACTAAATACAACTTTAAAAATACTTTTTTTTAATATACTTCTCTAAGTGTAAATTCTTGTATGTACATGACTTTTTACCACTGGCTCTTATTTATATCTTTTTCTATATTAATCATCTTATTCTTTTATCACTTTTTACAATGTGCATAATTGAGGGCTTAAATGTATTAACAAATATGTATGTCATATATTTTTAAAGTCAGACAAGTGTCTTTGTAAAAATAGTACGCTTAGTATATTCTGTATATTATTTAAGATCAAAAACACTGCTTAAAAATTCAATAGCGGCCTGGATCTTTTTTATGGAGGAGCCTGAGAAAACAGTTTAAAAAAACTGATGTCACTACAACGCAAGTATTCAGGGCTATATAAAATAGCTGGCAGAAGAGTTTAGTTAGTTCCCAAAAATTTCCATACATATAATTTTTATTATTTAGGAAAAAAAGCAGGGACATATTTAGTTTTTTTTAAACTGTCGTTGAAAGAAATCCGATGAACACCTAAATACAAAAAAAGTGGGAAATTTTAAATTCTATGGATAAATTTAACTTTTTTTTTTAAATTTGCTCCACCGATTTTGTCATAACTTAAAAATGGGCTTTCCAATTTTATTAAAAACCCACTAAAAAACTTGAATCAAAATTATCTGAATTACCAAAAATTATCTTAATTATTGCTCATACGTGACGTGACCAGAAGCTCTAGACCAATTGTAGTATGATTACTAAAATATTACGCATACGTAACGTGTTCACAAATGGAGTGGATCATATTGTCTTAAGGGCCCCATACACTACACCAGTATGCACGCGCAATCACGTGTTGGCGCCAGTGGTTGGGTCGTGTATGGGCATTTGGTGTAATTGTACGATTTGTGCAGCGATGTCAAAAAGAGTTTGATATTTTGCTGATGGTACCAGTTTGTGGTATTGTGTATGGTGAATTTAGCTCAGTTGAGAGAAGTTGTCAAAGAGTAAACATAGGGATAAAACACATTTACTTTAATAAATTACTCATAATAACAATTTTTTTAATAAAAAGACATGAATTTTATTTAATTTATATTTTTAAAACAATATCAGTAATGAATGCGGTGCCACTAGGTACAACAACTCATCAGTACAAAATTTTTAAGAAAATGAATATTGCACTACTATGCTTGTATGGTATATGTTTCGAGCACGATTCAACATCACTTGTTTGTGCCAGTATACTGGAGTAATGTATGCCTTGCTTTACTTTATTGTCAAAAAACTAATTTATAATTGGATGTAGGGATGGGCAAGTGAAAAAAATATGTCGATATATATCGATATCGAAATATTTTTAAATATCGAATAAAAAATATCGATATATCGAACTGTCGATATATTTTCAGCAATGATAATTCATACGTAGTCCCCAAATTTTTTTTTTAATAGAACAAAAAGAGTACTTTTCTTATAAATAATTAAGCTGGAAAGAGTTAATTTCCAAGACCCCTACTGTTCCGGTAATATTTCATGGAACAAACATTAACAAAATTACACTCAAAGAATGATAATTTTTCGAATAGACAAAATATTATAAATAAAACAAAAGATTTTGTTTGTAATATTCTATTTGATGAAGACAGTGCCGAAATGTTTTTAAAAAGTGCACGAAAAACAAAACCAAAGCAAAAAAATATCGAATTTGATACTGTCGATATATTTGGAAAACAATATCGATATATCGATATATAGAAATTAAAAATATCGACGATACATACCAATATATTGTTAAGAAAATAACGATATATCGATGTTTTGTGTCCATCCCTAGTATACATGTATCTGCGTTTTGAAAGTTTACGTGTGGTACTAATTTAGGCGGAGCTAAATTTCTCCCCGTTTTGTACATAGTTATACTGACTTGGCATAGGATATCTTGTAGCCCTTACGTTTAAGGTATAAGATGTGTTAACACTTTTATGTAAACACCACAGCCAATATTTTTTTAGAACTTTTGAACCCTCTAGCTTTTTGCAGTATGAGTCTTTGCTTGCGTTAATTAAATAAGGAATAAAATACTCCCTTTTAGAGGTAATATAGCAGGCTGAGTTTTCCACAAAAATGTCTGTCGTGCTGTTTTACATAAAAGTATTGAACACATCTTATACCTCAAGGCCTACAAGATATACTATGGCGAGTCAGTACAACTATGTGCAAAAGGGTGAAAGTTTAAGTTTGCAAAAATTAAGTGAGCTTATTTTATTATGAATAAAATCAATATTTAATCATCGATTTTAATAAAATAAAGCTTATTTTATTTGTAGTATATGTAGCTTTATTATTAGCTAATGGTAAGTTTTTGCCATTTTCAATTTTTTATAAAATTTTATAAAACAAAAACATTAAAATTTTGCATAAAAATATATATATTTTTCATAATTGCGGTCTGCATAATTTCGAAACCATTGAGTAATAAAAATTTTTTTTTAAATGCTTAAAGGCAATTTTATTTTAAGTTTTCTAGTGCTTTTTGTAATGAAATTTTACTAGCCCTTGCTAAGTTATGATGAAGTCGGTTATCACGACAATAGTTTAATTTTGTTCCATATTTATGTTAGTGATTGATGAACGATGCTTTTTAGATTTTGTTTGTTTTTTATTTATTAAATATTTTCCTTTATCGAAACCTTAAACTGGATATTCTTTGTTGCTGCCACAGACGAAATTGTGAAAACGCGTGATTTGGATCCCAACTTATTTTCGAAAAAACTTTTTTTAAGGTTGTCAAAAGCTAAAAATGCTTTAAAAATATTAAAACGTAGTCATTAAACAAGTTGCAATCGGTAGTTGCAATTTCTGTCTCTGTTTGGCGGTACCAAAACAGAGTTTGTGGACTATAGGTCTACACCAGCAGAATGGAATATGTATTTTCTGTGCCGCAACGCACTTCGTCAGCATTCAGGTATCTTGGGTTTCGTTGAAAACTAAACAGCTATGTTTAAAAAAATTTAGCTTTGCGAAACGCGTTTTAAATTTTAAAAATGTTAGTGGTGGTTATAACTACGGTGTTTAAAAAAAATTTTTTAAATACAAAGAAGGTATTAAGGAAATTTTTTTTTCAGTAACTTTAAATTTTTTGTTTTTTTTTTTTTTAACTGGATTGCAATTCAGATTCGATAAGATCGACCCTTTAGCGCCAAATGATCGTAAGCGACATTTAGTAAAAAACTAATTTTTTCAAAATTTTATGAGCCTACCCATAGTTTAAAATCATTAAAATTTCCAATTTGTTGATAACTTTTAAAATACAGGCTGTGCAAATTAGTCTTAAGCGACAGTTTATGAATATAAATCATGTTTAAATACAATAAAAAACCCCTCTTTACAATTATTTATTTTTGTCGCTTACGATCATTTGGCGCTAAGGGTTCGAGATATTCTATCACAACAAATAAAGTCATATTCTCCATTCGAAAGTGCAAAGCGGTGCTGCATCAGAAAGTTTTTATTATATTATTCCTGTTAAATCTATTGTATATTTGAGGAGTGAGTTTTCGAAAGGACTTATGTCCAATTACGACCTTGAACTAACCTAAGAATGCCATTGTCCTGCTAAAATGTGTCCTCTAGTTCAATTATGTTGAACATGAAACAAGCCTCTTTGAAAAATCAATATTCATTTGATATAAATAAAATAGTATCATCTAATTCACTGTGACAGTAATTTATTTGCGAGTGTGTTAATACTTTTTGCACCAAGTGTAAAATAAGCTTTACGTATGTTGTGAATTCATGTAATTAACAACACATCAGCGCTAAAGATATGTGATTTGATTAGACACTCAAACAGTAATATATGCACTATAGTTGAAAATATACCCAGCCAACATTTTTTCCGAAATGTCCGATGTCAGAAAAAATCTAAACCTTAACAGACAATCAACAAGTGATCTATAATTGACAGATAAACTTCGCTTAGTATTATAATATATTGCAGATTGTCGGAAGTAAATTTAAATGTCGTCCAATATTAAGCAGAATAGCATGGCCATTATTTGGGCTATTGCTACATAAAAATTTGTCCAAAACAAAGCGTCCAAAAATGTATAAGAAATTTTAGGATAAGTTTTCGTAGTTTTTGGCAAATTAAGGTTAATAAACGAAGCCTCTTCGTTGAGTATGGATTTTGTGCATATGCAGCTATGATGATCCGTAAAATTTATCAGAAAATTAAGACGATTTTTGAAAGTTTCATTAGCTATTTTTCCGACGGAGACATGCAGAATATTCCTTTAGAATTTCCAATGGAAAGTCATTCAAAATTCGCACAGAGTTTTCTCAAGCAAAATTTTAACACAAAATTTCCACAGACTAAGAGATCCGCTTTTTTTGTCAATCAATTATACGACTTTGAGCATGCGTTTTGAAAGGCTTTGGATATGAAATCGGCAAATCGAGCTCTCCACCAAACTCGGTCAAAAAGGTTCGTTGGGTATATTAGAATATTTGCAATAGCGGATCAATGTTTGTGTAACGGAAAATAAAAAGAAACAATAAAAAAAACTAGAAGAGATGTGTTAAAAAGATTACTTATGATGATTGGAAAATTATTAGGTATGGCTGGGGGAACAACATAAAATACTGGAAACTTTCAATTGATTTTCATTGTCTTCAATAGACAACTTTGCGGGCTGTTGAAAATCAAGGAAATGCATGAGACATGTCTGTGGAGCGAAGAATAAATTGAGGACAGAAGGTTTAATCAAATTATATAGTATGCATCGAGTATTTAATTATTTTATTTATGAATCCAAAACACTGCACTTTTGAACTCCAAAATTTTAGGAACGAAACTTATTTAATATAATCACACTAACAGGCCTATTCAGACACAGTAATAATGGTCACCATGGTTAGAGGTTGTAATCAATTTTTAGCCTAACAAAAGTCAAAAACTATTATCTACAAAAATATAGGGAAAAAAACTTATTTTAAACATTTTTAATTCATTTTCTTATTTAAGTTGGCGAAAAATTGGAAACAAGCCCTTAAATTCATTAAACATCGCTCAAATGAATTTTATCATGAAAATAGCGACAATTCGCGAAACATTGCAAAATTGCACACAATCGCTAAAATTGCTTAAAAATAGCAAAGATTGCAAGGATGCCAAATTTGGAAAAAAAATCCACGAAAATGATGCAGATTCGCAAAAACTTGCTAGGATTAAAAAGACACGAAGTGTGTAATTGCTCAGAATTCGGTAAAACTATAAAAAAAATTAGAAATTGGCGAAAAATCACTTTTATACCGAAAATTGCAATTTTGCGTCATTTTTGCGATTTTTTCCGAGTGCATGGTGTTCCTAATAATTTTAGCTATTATTATGCAATTTTAGGGCTTGTTTTGAATTGTGCAGTTTTTTTTTGCATGTTTTCGCTATTTTCGCTATAAAAGTGATTTTTAGCCAATTTTTGGCTTTTTTGCAGTTTTGCCGAATTTATATCACTATCAAACATATGCATCTTTTAAATATTAACAAGGTTCTTGCGAATTTTTGTAATTTTCGCGACTTTTCCGAGTTTTTGTATTCTTTACAACTTTAGATATTTTAAAACAATTTTATGGTTGATTTGCAATTTTGCAATTATTCGCCAATTTTGCCGCCTTTAAGATAAAAGTGATTTCTTCGCTGGTTCTTGGGTTTTTGCAGTTTTGCCGATTTTTCAACAATGGCGCATAATCGTAGTCAAAATAAAGTATTCTTTAGGAGTTTAAAACTATTTTTTTGTATGGCAATACTGGTTTTAAATTCGTAAAGTATACTTTGCTTAGGACTATGGTTATGCGCCAATATCTTTTTAAAGTTAGCAGCAATTTTTTGCGAATTTTCGAAATTTGGTATTATCAGTAATGTTTAGGGTTTCTCTCCAGATTTCCCGGCACGGGAATTCCCGGGAAAATCTCTTATTTTCGTTTCCCGCTTTCAGTTCTGTTTAATCATTAAGCCTTCAACTACAGCAAAAACGCTGTCAAATAAACAGGCCCGAAGCATGCAGTAGCTTCAAAGTGCTCTCATATTATTGTTTATTTCTTTTGTTTTTATTTTTCGTATGAAATATATATGAAATTTTACTAAAACACGGCAGCATTGTTGAGGGAACGAAGGACTGAAACTGAGAGCATGAGAAAAACGCTCTCTAAATAAAATAGATTCTACAGCGTTACCGTTGCGCGACTAAAATTGCATTTTGCCCCTTTTTTACCGCCTTGCCACTTTTTGTGACACTTTGTTTTAAATCTCCTTTTGTAGCATTTTGTATTATTTTGTGCCCCTTTTGGCTCTTTTTGAACAGACTCAATTTTTGATTTTATTTTTGCAATATATGTACGCAGATGCCCAAGCGTCTATATATGTGTAGTGAAGCCGAGCTAGAAATATGTACTTAAGGGGCAATATTATAGATATTAAGACCACATTATTACTTTTTCTTATCAAAAGCTATGTAGTAAAACTCTATCCTTAATTAATAGTAGCGAAAAAAGACTGGGTATTTAGATCCGGTATTTACCGAATTAGCGTTACTAAGAAACAAATTATAAAATAGACTAAAAAAAGATACTTGTGAGTCCATGCTATTAGCTTTAAATTTGTTCCAAACTGTTTGAAAGATTGGATTGCAAGCAAAAATTTAAAAAAAGTAATAAATTAACTACTATCCAAAACGCCAAAAATAACAGCATAAATTATTGAATGTTTTATATTTAACCTTCCGAAATCAAAGGTAGGAAGTTACTGATTCGAACATATTTTCGAAAATCGAGTTTTAATCAGGTCTTGACGTTTTGAGGTCATGGGAATCTATTCCGACTATTTTTACGATGATGCCTGTTTACTTGTATGTATGTATTAGGGATGCCAAACAGGGCTAGATTTTTCGAATCCCGGGAATCTGGATTTTTTATTAAAAACAAACAGGATTCCGGAACTAATCGGGATTTTTATAGATTTTTATACCATTAAAAAATCTTGACGCGCCAGTAGTAGTACAACCAACGATATCGCAAGATAATGATATATTAAAATCTCTTAATCTGTTTCCTATGACTTTTTTCGTAGTTCAGTTGAAGTAATAAATAAAGAAAAAGGCCAACTATCTAACGCTGTCAATTTAACAATTACAACCTTTGAAAATTGTACTTAAGTAAACTTTTGACGATCTCTGAGAGATTTTGGCCATGTTTAAGCAAATCTTTACTTATACCTCATTTAACCAAGAATCAAGAATCCACAGTCTTCGCGAATATAAGGCGCATGTTTCATTTGTATTTGTGAACTTTTTAACAAAACTTTGAAAATTGAACTTGAGTAAATTTTTGACGATCTCTGATAGATTTTGGCCTTGTTTTGGCACATCTTTACTTGTAGCTCATTTGGACAATATGGAAATTGTAGAAAAGTATCCACACTATTCGAAAATATAAGTCGCATTTTTCAATTGTATTTGTGAATTTTTAACACAATTTTGATAATCGAACTTGAGGCCTCTATTATAATTCACAACTCAACTAGTTGTCAATATTACTACCCAACTCAACAATTTTTTGTATTATGATTCACAACTAATTTTAGTTGTCTTCGGAAAAAGATTCGAAAAAAAAGGTTCTTATCTATACTCTCTGCTTTTTGAAACCATAGTAGCTATTACGAAATATTTTTAGTATTGGCCTTAGTATTTTTCTTGAGATTTTGCATTATATGAATTTGGCAACAATATTGGTTGTCAAATGGGATAAATTGGCCTCTAGAATCATCATTTTAAATGTAAGCAAAAGTAACACAATATTCGAAATAAAAACCAAAAGACAACTGATAAAAAACAATTGTCCCCCTTTGATGAAAGCTGAAATCCATAATGAGAATTTGACAACGAACTACGGCTCAACTATCAATTTAGTTGTGAATCATAATAGGGGCCTAAGTAAATTTTTGACGATCTCTGTGAGATTTTGGCCATGTTTGGGCACATCTTTACTAGTAGCTGATTTGGACCATATGGATATTATAGCCAAGGATCCACACTGTTCGAGAATATAAGTCTCATTTTTCAATTGTATTTGTAAATTTTTGCAAAACTTTGAAAATTGAGCTGAAGTGACGACCTAAGGGAAAAAAATAGCAAATTAAAAATAAAATCTCATTATATTAATTCAATAATTTACAATTCAAAGAAACACTTTTTTAAAATACTGTAAATCAGTCATTTTCAACTTTTAATCAATATGGTTCAATATTGAAATAAAAATGTTTGACATGATTAGACTTTCGTTAATGTTTCTTATTTGAATCAATATGGTTTTTATTAATTTTTTCTCTGGGTCTAAATTTTTGATGTTCTCTGAGAGATTTTGGCCATGTTATTGAATATTTAGTTTTTTTTTTGCATATATTTATTGAACAAAGTATAGTTACATAAATATGTGGCAAAAAACCTTTATAAGAACTCCCTGAAGTTCTTTAGGAGCTTTTTGCATAACCTGCATTTTGAGTGCGATGACTTTTCTGAATTCTCTTTCGTCATTAAACTCCAAAAAATCATGCAACAAAGTCAAGTTGTAAATGCCGTTATCATTCAATTTCAAATATTTGAATATTTGAATTTTAACAGGGTAACTCATGCTCATGTATCCAATATAAAAAATAATCACCATATTTTTGCTATTACTAAAATCCCGGGTTTTTTTGCGTAAAAATCTCGGTATTTGGGCCTTAAAATCTCGGGTTTTTGGTATTCGAGATTTTGGGAGTGGCATCCTTAGTATGTATGTGTGTATGTGTTGTTTTTCTTTGTACATTTTTAAACCTATCATAAATTAAGGACGGCTTAACCGATCGGAACCAAATTTACGACATTCAAAAAACATTTGAGAATTTTCGAAAATAAAATTTTCAATAAAAAGTTATTTTTTGTAATAAATTCTAAGCTACTAAGCCGATCGAATTCAAAATCTAATCAACTCTTAAACTCGTAAAACAACGTAGACTCTTGAATGATTCCAGAGTTACCGTTGTCGAAAAATTATGGAAAAAGCGCTTTATTTTAACAAATGCAAAAGTTATTTTCAAATCGATTTTTAGAATTCATTTACTTGTTTGGACTCAATGATTTTATTTTTCTATTCTCTTTCAAAGTTGCAATTCAATGCGACAGTTGTACAATACAAAAATGAAAACGATTGAAATTTGTAAACAAATTGCATGAAACTGAAGTCATTTTCCTAACCAGTTTGGCCCTGTACAGAATCTGGAAGTAAACCAGTTCATATGAGAGGATTAGTAGAAAAACTCATTAAGCCACATAAATAAAATATTGAATAAATCGACGTTTAAATTTAAACAAAATTTCAAATTGTATGGTTTTTTTCAATTTCTACTGTAAATATGCAGCATAAAATTTCTCTAGGATGCAAAGCTATGGCACCCACCTAGAGAATGAACACATAAAACAAATTTTTGATTTCATGTGACATACAGAGTTACTGCACTAACCCCTTCATATGAAATAAACAACTTATAAATTGAATTAAAATACACACAAAACAACAATAAATTTTGTAAAATTGTTGTTGTTTTGTGGGTATTTTATTTTTAGGCGTGTAACTTGTACATTTTTCGATAAATAGGACCCAGGGCCCGTGTTTCAAAACTACAAATTACAAACCTACAAGCAAAATACGCACAAAACAACAATAAAATGTTTAAAAGTGTTGTTGTTTTGTATATATTTTACTTGTAGTTTTGTAAATTTTAGTTTTAAGAAACAAGACCAAGTGCCCATGTTCTGTAACTGGCGAAAAGTTTTCGCGTCGTGGAAAATTTAATAATAATATTAGTCATCCCGTTTTTTGCAGGGTGATTTATAAAATAATTAAACTCGGTACATTAAAATAAACAAAGAAAGTTGAAGTTTTTTGTTGCTCGCCCTGTGTTCTACAGAATGATTACAATTTACTCGCATTGAAAAGTTCTCACATTAGTTACAAAACATTGGTACAGGACTCAATAGTTGAGTTCTTATTATAATCATATATGTGTTGTTTCCAGAACCCAAGCAATCGACTTGACTAGAAAATTTTTATAGAAACTTTTCGAAAAACTGAGTGCTTTTCATATAAATTATTCACTCATTTCCATCGTTAGGGTTCTATTAACAGTACAATAAACTTTGTTTTTGCCATTTAAATTAAGTATGTTTTCTATGGCATTTTTATATAATTTGATATTTATTAGAAAAAAAAAATGTTAGAAAATACCGAATAAATAATAAATAATAAAAACAATGCTACATTTAGTTGCAAAAATGCTAAAATGGCCACAATGATTTAATGACTGCTTTTTACGGCGTATGATTAATGTCAATTTGTATGGAAAAACGCGCCAAGACACAGTTTTGATTCATTTTCACGATTGTTCTTTCCAAAGCTTTTGGGTACTTTGCAACTATTTTTATTTTTGCCCTTGACAACATGAATAAAATCAAAAAAAATAAGCAATTTGGACAATTTCTTCTTGGGCTATTGTTTGCGTAGAAGCCACCATTTTCATTAATTTACTTCCTGGTATTCAGCAATCTATTTTTATTTAAAAAATATTTTGAGATAATTAAATTTCATTACAAAATATAGGAGAATTTCTTTCACCACATTTGTTTAAATTTTTTTGTCACCTTGTTGCCGGAATACCGGAAAAAATAACAATTACAACAAGGTAACAAAAATTTGGTATCAAGTTTATTATTATCAAATTGGCAGAATAAGGCTGTAAGTGAAATGCATTTAAATAATTTTTTATTATAACCCGATAGTTTATAATCAATAGTCGCTTATTCTAATACAAGATATATGGGAAACACTGAAACTTAACAATCACTGTATTTTATTGGAGTCTTAACGATTGTATTAAACAAAACGACTCTAGCTTTTTTGTGCTGAACTCAAAATAGAAAATCTTTTCTTTTCTGTCATGTAAAGTTTTCGCTTTTTGCAATATTTTTTATCGAACATTGTGTGTAGATCAATTGTTCAATTTAAAACATTTCATCACACCATAAACAAAGGAAGCTATAGATAAAAAACGATTTTTTGGACTTCACAAAAAAAATATGTTCATGAAAATATCATCAAAAGAATATTTATTTTTGTTTATACTTTTTTCGATTTCATAAAATTTTGCTGCTTTAGTTGCAAACAATGATCACAGATTTCCTATACACGCGCAGAGGTTACCCAAACTTATCGGAAAGCTCATTTCGGTAAAAAATTTTATTTAAAAAAGCTTTTGGCTAACTTTGGTGAACTTCGTGCATACTTTTAGGCACGACAAGTAATATATGTTCACATAAAATGCAAAAAGCCATATTCAACAAAATATGCAAAATTAAACATTTCATTGATTCTCATATACTACATCCAAATACATCACCATGCATAGTTTCAGACTTTTCCGAGAATAAATAACGATTTGATTGAGATACATAATAAAAAAAGCGCTGTCTATATGAGTACTGATTTACTAAATGCTAAAAGTCCTAACTGACTGGTTTTACATAATAAAAACATATTACTAGTAAGTAGGTTTACATTTTTAAGTTTATAGATTTTTTAACGTCAAGGCCAAAACCTATTTAGCCTCATAAGCGTCAGCTGACTTACACCACCTGTTAAACTCTCTTTAAGGTAAAAGTAAAATTATGATTCTTTAAAAAAAATAATCTTATTGGTTACTAATCGCGCAGCAAAAGCTCTTCTTACTGTTAAGCAAAGAAGTATATGACCATTTGAGTCGTAACTACGTACAATTTGAGTCGATAACTATTTATTTTTCTTTGAAAAGTCGAAAAAATAAGGGGTACCCCTTACAAATATATTTACATTGTCACAGCAATTAAGTAGTTATTATTTGGCTTACTTGAAGCTACAAAATAAGTAGTCAAATAAATAAATTAAAATTAAAAAAAATTAATACACGTTTATTTTATTTATAGTTTAAAAATTTTTATAAGTAGGAAGTTATTATTCGGCTTAAGTTCACAATAATTGAATTAATGTAAATTCAAATTATTTGTATGAGTAGAATATTAGAATATCTAATCAGACTAGCAGAACGGACTATTACTACTAATTTCGACAACCGCTACGCTGTCAGCATCAGCGTCCTTTGTTCGCTTTTATTAAATATGCTTTACGTTACAGAAAAATTTTAAAATATGAATATAACTTTTGAAGTTTAATACCAAACTCAATGTTCCGGCAGACGGTTTTATACCATGCCGTATTTTTCTTTATTAGATATTATTTATATTATTATATTATTTATATTTTCTTCACATTGCAACAATCTCTGTGTTGCCAGTGACTTAAGATCCTGAAACTTTGCCAAACGCTGGATGACATTGATAATTGTGAAAACTTCCGAAATATAACAATTTCAATATTATTATTAAGAAATATCTGATCACATTACATTATTAATAACATAATTGACCAAATCATATTTAAAAATACAACTAAAGTACTTTTATGTTTAACAAATATGAAAAAAATCAATAAATTTAATTTAAAAAAAAAACACTCGTAATTAATATAAATCTTTTACTCTTTACACTCTTTATGCTTTGTGTTGAAATTATTAAATAATGCAATATATTTAGCTCATAACTTTTTTTTTATAAAGCTGCTATGTTTTTAACTTAGTTTTTATTTATTGTACAATATTTATTATTACTATTATTTTTTTTTTTTGGCAACAAGTGTTTTCGTTTAACTTTATTGTTACATGTTTTGAAAACTTTTTCCTGGCTACTAAAAATGCATGTTTATAGTTGTAAACTTGCTGTTATATTGTTGGTTGGTTATATTTCACTTTAGTAACAAATATGTACATTGTAAAAGTATGGTGTTATACTATATACTATATACAAATTCAATAACTAATAACACTGATTTATTCTTTTAACATTTTCTTTTAAATAGTTTACTTACATTTTTATGCTTTAGCAATAATACGTAATAGATCCTTAAATTGTATGTGTAACTCCTTTTTCTTTTCGTGCTATTAAATAATTTCAACCACTTGCAGGAAATGAAATGTGGAAATATAATGCAATTTTCAACAGGTGCTGCAGGTGATTGCCATGACTTTAGATAATTTTACGGCAATATTAAAATTGATTTTACATTATATTGTATTCTATAAATTTGTTTAAAATAATAGCATTTTTCCGTTGTTAAAATGAGCTATAATATCCCGGTAAAAACTTTGTCATTTTTGTAATCGGTAGTACTTTATTACTGCGTTACATAGTAATGAGTGGTACTTATTTATCTTATTGATATGCTTTATATTATAACCAATACTTAGTTTTTAATAAAATTAGTACTTATTTTTATTATTATCTGAAAGTAGCTACAATTTGTTGATATGTATTAAAAAAATAAGTAGACAAACACTTTTTCAGTCAATATGTGTTTACATATGAAAACTAATTTTTGTCGCTTAAACTCATAAGTCAACAATAGCTGAGTGGGTAAAGTTCTAGTCTTCATATCCGAAAGAGCAACGGTTCGTATCTCAGCCGGGTCAAAGAGATAAATATAAAAATAAAATAAAATTAAAATATATAAATAAAACATAATACGTAAAAATTTTTTTCATACTTTAATTTGTTTGACTACTTATTTTTTAGCTTCAAGTAAGCCCAATAATAACTAGTTAATTGCTTTGACAAGGTAGATACATTTCTAAGGCTTACCTCTTATTTTTTGGACTTCTGAAACAAAATTGTAAGTTTTTACTTATTTTTTTGCGGATTATTATTTTTTTATTATTTATTTATTGTTATTATTACATTTAGTTCATTACATTTTATTGTATTTATATATACATAAATTTAAGTTTTTTACCCACGAAGCCATTTCTTGGCTTATCTGTAGGTCAAAAAAATAATTTAAATACACATAATATGTATATCTAAATTATTTTTTTGACCAATATGTGATCATATTATTATATTATAATAATATGAACGCATATATATTATTAAATATAACTATTTGATTTCAGTATTCATTTTTGACGTAAGTCAATATTCTAATCAGATTAACAGTCTTTTAATTAAATTGAAACCCGTTTGGCTTTTTTTCTATCGCGTACGTATTATTTTTGAATAGACTTTACTAACATTGCATTACAAGCAAAAGTTAAAAAGTTTCTAATGCATATTTTAGGGTAATTAAGATGTACTAAACACGAGAAAAAAAATTATTTCGGTCATTGTCCAGATAACGATACATATGTGTTTTTCGATATATACTTCCTTTTAAAATGGCAATCCAAAGTCGAAGACCAATTCTTTTATTACCAAATCTTTTATCTTGTTTGAAAGGGTACACAATTACGCGTCGACGACAGGAAAATGAAAATGCTAGTGTTTTCGATTTTTCATTACAGCATTTTTAGTTTTATCCGATTTTGGTTCATTATGGCTTAAAATTTTTGAAATCGAATAGACTATTCAATATAATTATTCAACGACGGTTGTTGGTTTTTTTTTGTGATACTAAAGAGATTCCGAATAGACGCAACTTGGTAAAAAACGTTAAAAATTTGATAAAATTTTAATTTTGATACATTTTAATTCAAATCCCATCAAAGCCAATAATTATCCTGTTATCTACTATTCTGCGCATAATTTTGTTATAGATTACTTTATTCAAACCAACCTTTGGCTCTGGATGGGGCACAGTGTTATCATTTAATACATTTGGCGGCAAACAATAGAAAGAGTTCTCGCAGAGCAATAAGATTTAGCATATTTATTTATATTAGCCCAGCGAAAATCCTAATTACTTTAGTAAGCCCAATCAGCAGATTTGTCGCCACCTCGCGACGAGTCGTACCTATTAGGTAGGTAAAAGGGCTCAGAAACATCTGATGTCAGTTCAACCTTCCGTACATTCAAATTTTTCTATGAATGTTCAATTTTTACATGCCTTAGAATTTCTTTTTTAAATAAAAAATAATTTAATCGAAAGATTAAATTAAAAACAAACTTAAGCCAAACTCGACTACAACTCATAACTAAATTATTTTTGTATATATTTATTTTTTTTATTTTTTTAAGTTTGTTCAACGATTGGTAAAAGTTAGTAGCTTTGTTTATGGTTACTTTACAGAAAGAGTCTATTCTTTTAAATAACCATCGATTTTTTGCAGTGACAAGTTAAACGGAACTAAATTCTCTTTCTCTAAAGAAAACTGGAAATGCAAAATTTTATAAAAGCATTTTGATTCGCTCGTATTTATTAAACCACATATGTAATTCAAATATTTAATCAAAAATAAAATACTGTATTTTAATAAAAGCACAGTGAAAATAACTTTCTTGCATAACCCATCGAATTGCATAAAAATTTTTATCAGTTGACGTTGTACAATATTTGAGGAATTTCACTAAATATTTTTCTAGAACAAAAAGTGGCTTTTCACGAAAAAAAATTGTGATTTTTTTTCAGTGAAACAATTTTCTTTAGAACAACTTTATTAGATTTTTGAAAAGTAATAGTCGAAAAGTTGCCTTTTTATCAGCAAAAGACCACTATGTGGCGTTTTACAGGGAAGTATACGCCGAAAAATACAAATGTACATCCTAATAATTTAAAAAAATAAAATTTTATTTTTCTTTCTAAAAACCCACAAACAAGTTAAAATTGTAAGAATTTAACATGTCGTACCTTGCGGACAAAACAATCAGTACATCACGAAAATCGGTGGATAATAGCTGATTTTATTAGCAATTAACTTATTTATTTAAAGTAAGTTTTAAGTGATTTTCCACGCCTTATTTTTAATACAAATTGCCAAACCAAAAATTTGATTTTCACTATTGCTGTTCGATTTCATAAACTATTCTTTATTTGCGATATAAAAATGATTAGCATAATCCCCACAAAAACATTGCTTACTAGTAGGCAAAAAAGTATATGAGGATTTAAGTCGTAACTACTTACAATTTGACTCGATAACTACTTATTTTTGTTTGAGAAGTCCAAAAAACATATATATTAACATTGTCACAGCAATTAACTAGGAATTATTTGGCTTACTTGAAGCTATAAAATAAGTAGTCAAATAAACAAATTCAAATTACAAAAAATAATTATACACATTATTTTATTTATAATATTAAATTTTTTATTTTTTATCCCAGCTGAAATTCGAACCTCTGCTCGTTCTGATTTGAAGAAAATTACATTACCCAGTCGGCTACTGATGACTTTAACTTTAACCTAGAAACACTAGTTTTCATATATATATACTAAAAGTACAGTCTCATTGGCAAATAATTGTCCAAAAAATGTAACCACTACTTTTGCTCAGAGTTAGTCTGATTTGACTTGTTTTTTATATCACAAATTAAAGTTAATTATGCTCCCAAAATCTATTCTTATATTATTTTTAATAAATGCAAACCCATAATTAAAAAAAATACTGTAATTAAAGGAAATATAATTTTACCTTGTCTGTGGTTACGTTTTTTTCGGTAAAAATTTGCCAAGTGGGACCGTACCTTAACACATCTTGACTTCAAATATGGTTGTCTACTTATTTTATTAATACATATCAACAAATTGTAACTACTTTTAGATAATGAGAAAAATACGAATAATTTTATTAAAAACTTAGTAGTAGTTCTAATTGCAAGCATAGTAATGGAATAAATAAGTACCACTTATTACTTTGTAACCCATTAATAAATTACTACCGACAACAAAGATGACAAAAGTTTTTGCTGGGTAGGTTTATATAATTAATCATCTGGAAAATAAATGAACTTTGGTAGTCATAGCCTTAGAAAAATATCTGAAATGTTAAACTTTCGAGTCCCAGGAGGAAAATTTAAAAGGCTTACTGCCTTATCATAAGAAAACTTTTTACGGTTTTATAAACTGAATTTCCATACGAAATTTCTTTCATAAACATTTTATAGATCAAAAATATTGTTTATGAATAAGGCATTTAGGATGTAAAGAAACTATTTTATACAAAAAAAAAATGTAAGCAGATAATGAATTAAAATACTTATTTCGATTGTATGCTCTAATCAAGCATGGAATAAGCTTAAAATTTGTAAAAATAACGTACAAAATCTTTACGCATTTGGAATCAAAAAGTAGATTTTAATGGGTTGATGAGTATTATATCCTGCTAAGTAAGTAGTAAGCAATAAACATTATATCAAATTAATCAGATTGCCTTAAAACTTGGTCGTCCTTTTAACCTCAGTAATTTGAACGGCCGAAATTTTTAGATGGGAACTAGGTCTTATTTCTACATTTATGTTGTTTTGACTTTTTAAAAACCATCAACATCTGTCTATGCGATTTCGCAATTTTCAACAGCTGGTCCGATTTTGAAACTTTGCGAGACTCATGTTACAAAAAAAAAACTACTTAGAAACTAAGTCAAGTTCGGTTGGTTTGCTTTAGCGCTACGATGCAACAGACAGATATATATATATATATATATATATATATATATATATATATATATATATATATATATATATATATATATATATATATATATATATATATATATATATATATATATATATATATATATATATATATATATATATATATATATATATATATATATATATATATATATATTGGGTGTTTTTTATTGAGGTATAGAACTTTAAGTTGGCATCACTTTTTTAACTGGCGGCCATTTTGTCAGCTGTCAAGTGATTAATATTTAGTTTGGTTTGGCATTTCATCATGAACAGGTTGACAAAAGAACAACGCTTGCAAATCGTGCAAATTTATTTCGAAAATAATGGTTCAGTTCGCGAAGTTTACTGCAAGCAAAATCGCAAAATTTTGTTCAGTGATGAAGCTCATTTTTGGTTGAATGGCTACGTCAACAAGCAAAATTGCCGCATTTGGAGTGAAGAGAATCCACATGAGACCCTTGAGACGCCATTACATCCACAAAAACTGACTGTTTGGTGTGCTCTATGGGCTGGTGGAGTCATTGGGCCATACTTCTTCCGAAATAATGCTGGAGAGTCAGTTACCGTTAATGGAGACCGGTATAGAGCCATGATAACCGACTATTTTGTTCCCGAATTGGATGGCATGAATGTGGATGAGTTGTGGTTCCAACAAGACGGCGCTACATGCCACACAGCGCACGTCACAATCGATTTATTGAAGGAAACATTCGATGAGCGCATAATTTCGCGGAATGGACCTGTCAATTGGCCACCAAGATCGTGTGATTTGACACCATTGGATTATTTTCTTTGGGGATATGTGAAGTCGCTCGTCTACGCCAACAAACCAGAAACGTTAGGCGACTTGGAAGCCAACATTCGTGGCGTTATTGCCAACATACAGCCCCATATGCTCGAAAAAGTGGTTGAAAATTGGACCTGTAGCATTGGCTTTATTCGAGCCAGCCGCGGCGGCCACATGCCCGAAATCATATTTAAACATTAATGGCATAAAATTATCCTTCCAATAAAGCCAAATTGATGGACATTAAAACGATTTTCTTGTAATTTATTTTTCAATTCGAAGTTCTATACCTCTAAAAAAAACACCCTGTATATATATATATATATAAATATATATATATATACATATATATATATATATATATATATATATATATATATATATATATATATATATATATATATATATATATATATATATATATATATATATATATATATATATATATATATATATATACATATATGTATATATATATATATATATATATATATATATATATATATATATATATATATATATATATATATATAAATATATATATATATATATATATATATATATATATATATATATATATATATATATATATATATAATGGGTGATTTTATAAGAACTATCGGAAAGTTAAAAAAAAAACACATAAAATTCAGAAAAATGCATGAAATATTTATTTGGATCGATAGTTGGGTCGATATAATTTAATGTTTGAAGATTATTTCATGCAAATGTTGGCCGCGGCTGCGCCTCAAATGGTCCATCCGCTTAGTCCAATTTTGGCATACTCTTTCCAACATTTCGGCCGGTATCTCACGAATAATGTTGGCAATGTTGGCTTCCAGTGCGTCAATCGAAGCGGGCTTGTCGCTATAGACATTAGCCTTAACATAGCCCCACAAAAAATAGTCTAGAGGCGTTAAATCGCACGATCTGGTCGGCCAATTGACTGGTCCCAAGCGTGAAATAAACTGTTCACCGAACTCGCCTCTCAATTGGTCCATTGTTTCGCGTGCTGTGTGGCATGTGGCACCGTCTTGTTGAAACCACATGTCATGCAAGTCAAGCTCTTCCATTTTGGGCAGAAAAAAGTTTGTTATCATCGCACGGTAGCGCTCACCATTCACAGTAACGTTGTGATTCGCATCATCTTTGTAGAAATACGGCCCAATGATGCCGCCAGCCCATAATCCGCACCAAACGGTTGTTTTTTGTGGATGCATTGGTAGCTCTTGCAATGCTTCTGGCTGCTCTTCACTCCAAATACGGCAGTTTTGCTTGTTCACGTATCCATTCAACCAGAAATGAGCCTCGTCGCTGAACACAATTCTTCGATAAAAAACTTTCTTAACAGAGCACGCATTTTGGTAATAAAATTCAATAATTTGCAAGCGTTGTTCGTTTGTAAGACGATTCATGATTAAATTATAGACCAAACTGAAGATGTTTGACAGTGACACAAGATACAAAACGTGCGTGAGCTGTCAAAACTAGTGTTGCCAAAAAGATAATAGCAAAAAAATCACTCGTTATATATATATATATATATATATATATATATATATATATATATATATATATATATATATATATATATATATATATATATATATATATATATATATATATATATATATATATATATATATATATATATATATATATATATATATATATATATAGGAATTTTAAACGTATAACAAAAATTTTTTTAGTAGGGCGCTAAAAAATACACGAGAAAGAAAACTCCAATTTCGCAAAAATATAATAATTTATTTTGAGTTTAAGATTTCGCACCAAATTTTTATATTTTTTTTTTCTTATGTGCTTGAAAAATCTAAGACAATATTTCATACAACCACTAACAATCTCTTTTTTTTTCCTTTTAAACTATCAGGTAATTTCTTAACATGTTTGCAAAAGGAAAACTTTTGTCAGCGTCACTTCAGCGTGAAATCTAAGAAATTTAATAAATGCAATTATGTCTTTATTTGTTCCTTCTTTAACAGTATTTTACTCCACAATTTCAATTGCGCTAAAAATATTTTCTATAATCCTCTGTGTATATATTTGTTGCAAAGAAGACTTACAGAAAACAGAATAAAATACAAATATATATAAATGTTCTTATATAAGTAGATAAATAGAACAATTTCGTTGCTGGAGTATGTAGTATATTTTTAACATTCTTACTTAAATTTTTATTTTTGTAAGTTAAACAACAGCTACAACAAGTGGCAATTTGATATACCAATCAAAATCAGTGGAAATCCCTTTTGGTTTTTTGTTGTGTTTACATGCATGTTTGCATTGATTTTAAGAAATTTCATGAGCATACGGGGAAAAATAAAAAAAAACTAAGAGGATCATCTGAAATGTGAAAGGATGGATATGTTAAACCTTTCACATTCAGACGCTTACACATACATATTTGATGGATGATGAAAGACATGACCAAAATGTATTAAAACAATTTTTTTAAGAGGTTCAACTTTATATATCGAAGTCAGAGAAGTTATTTTGGTTTCAAGTACTTTATGCACTATAAATTATGAAATAAAATTGATTGAATGAATGTGATCGACGAACAAGTGACAGAAGAAAATGGATTATATAATACTTTACAGTTATTGTGACGATTTAAAAAGAAAATATAAAAAATATTTTTACACACTTATATATTATATACTTGGGGGAATCAAGCGGGTGTGTTATTTAGTCATATTGTCATAATGTCTTAATATTTTACAATAGTTTTAAAACGTTGTTGTTGTGCTTCAAACAAAAAAGTCCTAATATAATAAGTCTTTGTGTGCTGTGTTTATTGTGTTGTCATAACTACACAGCAGAAATCTGAGCCGAACGGCCGAGTCTTTAGTGGAGCCGGTGATAATATTTACAAGCCGGCGCTATTGTTATATGATGTATGTGTGCAATATAAATAAATTCAGTAAAGTGCGACTTTTTCTCGCACACGAAGGGTTCCGTACGAATACACATACATATATCCCTTTTGTTTTTGCCATTTTTTCATTTTGGCAATTTTTTCCGTTGTTTTGCCGATTTTTTTAATTTTAGCGCTTTTTTCATTTTTGTTTTTTTTTCGTTTTTCGGCGATTTGACGTTTTTTGCAAATTTTTTTTTGCTTTTTGGCTTAAGTCAAGAATACCAACGCTGTTGAAAATAAAAATAAAAAATCATGAGGTAATACCCCTTTTTAGAACAACAGTTTTTTGCCAAATGTTTTTTCGGCGCTCTCTTTTGGTTCCGGAGTTACGGGGTTCAAAACTTTTATTTTGAACTGGGCATAACTCCTACCATTATGCACGGATATAAACGATATGTATATAATTTTGAAATGCTCTAAAATACCTTTCTACCATTGTGAACCAAATGCAATTTAAAAAAAAATTAATCCGACTTTTTACGTAAAAACACCGTTATCTCAAAAAGTGATCCATATAACGGTACTTAACCATGTATACAAATTTTTTAGAATACCTTTCCAAGCTTTCATTTGGTGTATACTTGAAATCTGTCACTTTTGAAATGCTTTTTTTATTTTCAACAGCGTTGGTATTCTCAACTTGTTCCCGATTTTTTTTAGTGTTGACGATTTTTTGGTTGTTTTGCTTTTTTTTGTTGTTTTAACGTTTTTTTTTTTTTTGCTTTTTGACGATATTCTTAGTTTTGGCGATTTTACCGGTTTTGAGGATTTTTTTCGGTTTTTGGTGATTTTTTTTTAGTTTTAGAGTTTTTTTTTGGTTTTGGCCATTTTTTGGTTTTTTTTTGGCGATTTTTTAGTATTAGAGCTTTTTTTTTTTGGCGCTTGTTTTTTGTTTCGGTGTTTTTTTTCCATTTTTAGCGATTTTTTTCGTTTTAGATGATATTTTTAGTTTTGGCGACTGCTTTAGGTTTTAATGCTTTTTTCCATTTTGACGACTTTTTCGTTTTTTTGTGTTTTTTTTTAAGTTTCTTGGCGATCTTTTTAGTTTTGGTGATTTTTTGCGTTTAACGATTTTTTTAATTTAAATTTTGGAATTTTTTTGTTTTAGTGTTTTTTTTTAATTTCAAAATTTAGCCTTTTACGGTTTCCAAGATACAGCAAATTGTCTAAATTACATGTTCAAAATTTTGTTTGTATACTTTTGCTTCCTGGCGGCCACCGATCGTTTTCCCACCAGCTGCCGTCCGGAAAATTTGTCGGCTTACTGAACAACAGCTGGTTTTGTTTATGTATTTTAACAATTTCGTTTTGTATGTACGAAGGAAACATATCTAGATTTTAGCTAAGAATGGAGTGTTTAAACGATAATTAGGTAAGGTCTTATGTATTACAACGTCCAATATGTAATTTTCGCACAAACCGGCTATTATTTTTGTTTTTTCGCTTGTTCTTGGCATCTTAATTCCAAATGTATATAATTGTTTTTTTTTTAATCCGCTGACTCAAATTTGAAATAGCATACTTAATTATGATGGGGTGCTCACACCAGTCATATTTTTTCGTGTTATTATTTTAAGACATGTAACTTTATGAAAACCGTTTGAATCCCCCAAGTATGTAGTACATACATTAATATTAGAGTAATTTAAAAATTTTTCAACAAAACACAAGGCTTTGAATTGTTATCTTCATCGATTTTAATGAAATCTGACGTATATATTCTACTACTAAATGCGAACTACATAGCGACAGAAATATTTCTATTTTGAGAAAAGTTCGTCATATTGCATCGTCAGATATTAATTACTTCAATGTTCTTCAAAGGGTTTTAGTCTCTTCTGAACAAGTTTTGATTAAAACGGACACAGCTTCCTGCTACAAGTACCAAAGTATCCTTTATCCTTAACTATTCTGAAAAATGGTAACTTAATTATCTTTATTTCTTTACAGAATTAATAGCCCAGTCAAATAAGATATAATAGGGCCAATCGAAGGAAATAGCTCCCGTAGTTTTGAAAATTGTCAGAATTGGTCCTTGGTACATACATATATTTAAAGAAGCTAAAGAGTTCAAATTTTTGCCTAGCGAGATAGAGGGTGGAGGGTCCATTAACCAATTAAGGCCCGAGCCATGATCCCATTGAGCTATAATGATGAAACTTTTAAAATTTGATTGATTATACCTAAATGTGAAAGAAAGGAATTTTTAGGGAAATCGAATCAGTGAGAGCCCAGATAACCCCCGCTGCGAAAACGAAACGTTGGGCCTTAACGATATAAAAATTAAATGCATTTGTAAAAATTTTAAATTAAAATATTTTATTAATGTCTTTAGAAAAAAATTAAAAAGATATGCAATATATTTTATATATAATTCATTTGCGTACAAACTCATGTAGCTCATTTAAGTGTTGTTACTCTTAGAAAGTACTGGTATCGTCTTCATTTGTTGGTGCCGGACTAACGCCAAATTCCAAATCACGTAGTAATTTTAATTCCGTTCCGAAGATAATTTTGGCAGGTATATGTGATGCCGTGTGATGTACAGCTACATGCCAATAAAATTTAGGGAATATGCTCATGCCAGTCCTTTTGATGCACGGTCACCACTTTTCGCAGGTACTCCTCTTGTACCTGCTACATCCATTGTTATTCGCTCAAATGGTGCACCCGGGTTGTATTGTTGCAGCTGTCCTCCAATTTTTCTTACTGGACCTTTTGCTGCGATGCACTGTGGGCAGTTTGCTATCAAGTCGGCTGCGGCTTGCTGACATCCAACCCAATAAAAATGCTGCTTTATATTCTACAGCATTTTTATCACTCCAAGAGAGGAGCACTTCATCTCTCTGTCTTTCTGCCGGGTGAATTAAAACTTTACAAAGTAAACTTTGCCAGTGCGAAAGCGGTGTTAAATAACAACGACTAAGACTAGTTTCACGCAAGGCAATTTTTGTTGCGCAACTTTTAATTCAGCCACGAGAAAGACAGACAAAGCCTCACAGGTTTTCTCTGTCTTTCTCTCAGCTGAATTAAAAGTTGTGCAACAAAAATTGCCCGTGTGAAGCCCGTCTAACAATTAACATATATGCCTGTTTTCATTGTACTGTTTTAAATAGCAAGTGATTGTATAAATATGTTTGCATTTGATAATTTAATGTAATTTGTATATCGTAAAAGCCCAGTGTTGCATTTTGCATAACGGATATATCCAATCATAAAAATAATGGCAAATGTCTAAGATGATTGGGTTTCTCAGTAGAAATAATAATGTTCGTATGTTAGCTAACTCCGTTAAAAATTTGAGATAGGCACATTATATATTACTTTATTTTTTTTTAGCAATTTCCAAAAGTAACAAAAAAAAAGAAAAATTAAAAATTTACATAAACATTTTTAATTAAGTTATGAGTTTAGTCGAACTGTATGCGCTTATATCCAAAGAAATTTTAATAATTTTGGCTTAAGTTCGGTTTTAATTTAATTTTTCAATTAAATTATATATTTATTTAGAGATAAATGTGAAGCATGTAGACAAAGAAAATTATGTCTCCGCGGAGGGTTGAACTGACGTTTCGATAGCTCCCGCTAATTTCATCAGAGTTCTTTACTGCTTAGACAACTCGAGCAAAGTCGGTGGTTTGCAGTCAACAGTTGAATATCATCTACTTTTTATCAATGCATACTGACAGTCTTAGAGCTGTATTTCAATTGATGGTTATTGATATACACTTTTTTATTTTGTCTTGTGTTAAGCTTATATTTATTATTTCTCTATTCTATTATAAATTATCATTGATAATTACAAGTTCCAGTGAGTGTAAATGTTTGCTTGTTCAGTTTATTTGAACATGTACATCCTTTTTGCTAGGTGCCTTTAGAGTTTAACTATTAAGTTATGAGTTTTACTCAGTCAAACTGTATGGGTTTATGTCCAAAGAAATTTAATTATTTTTGGCTTGAGTTTGGTTTTAATTTAATTTTTCAATTAAATTATATATGTGTAGAAATAAATGTGAAGCATGTAGACAAAGAAAAATTTGACGGTGCGGAGGGTTGAACTGACGTTTCGATAGTTCCCGCTAATCTCATCAGAGTTCTTTACCGCTTAGGCCACTAGACCAAAGAAATAGAAAGAGTGTTGTAGCACCTCTTAAGTAAATGTGTCAACGTTCTTAAGCTTTATTTGTAGCTATTTTATTTCCCTACGTCTCCACGTAGTAATTTCTATTGCGGCTATTGCCAAGGTTCTTACAAAAAAATACAAGCAAAAAGAAGTAATTTAATTTTCAATATGCTAAAACAACTAACACAGCAGTACGCTAATACACATGATAAAATGAGGATCGAACCTGGCATCATTGCTTTGTAGTCAACGCGTTAACAGCAGTCATTGTTACACTAGGTTATGTAGCATGTCTAACAGTTGGTTGTTTCCAGCCATTTAATAGGACAATTTTATGCGCTACTATACTTATATATTATATATAACAACACAATTAATGTGAATTTATTAAATATATTGATTAATCAAATTAAACTCAACTGGCAGATATATCGAAACATAAAAGAATGATAAGAAGCCTTTTTAAAATTTTTCCTATTTTTGCTGACACTAAATTTATATACAGTTTTGACTATGTGTGAATCTAATAGTTTCAAGAACGTTTTCTACTGGCATTTGTGTTGACATTGACATTGCATTTACAATGTTGTAAACATTTCACTTAAAACACTTTGCATAGATTAAAAAAATAATAATAAGATATGATATTTTTTAATCTATGTAAAGTGTTTTAATTGACATATACAGACATATATAAATTTTATGAAATAGGCATGTTGTGTTAGTAAACTGGAAAAGTATGAACATTGTGTATTATCGAAGGCTAAAAATACTTGAAAACTTAAAAAAAATTGTTATTTGGTCAGGGTTTAAATGTTTGATATGACACCGATTCATTGGTGTTATTGCCATCATATAATACAACTTGCAGACTCAATTGTTGTCTTTTCAGAAGCTGCTTTGTACAACAAATAATTACAAAAATCGGATAAAAACAAAAAATACTATAATGAAAAAACAAAAACATCAAAAACGAAAAAAATATCATGTAAAGGATTTAATAGTAAATTTAAATGGTAGTTCCTTTCGTTTTCTTTTCATAGTATAAAAAACTTTGATTAATAATAATATAAAATTAGCCAAATATACTTTTGGCCACTAGTTCACAAAATATGCTTATTGCTTTGCTATTTTCGTGGAAGAGATTTTAGTGAAATATATAAAGTATATATATGTAACTCGGTGTTTTAAAAGTATTAAACTCCATCCTTCAGTTTGTGCTTATTATTTCTAAATTCTACACTGTCAACTTCATGGTTACATTATTAGAACTATGTAGTAAATTTATAGCATTAACGAATGAACGAAATGATTTTCTGAACAAATGGAAAACACTATTTTAAACTCTATTCGATAGTTTTTTTTTATTGTTCGCTATATTGAGTTCAACCAACCATAGAAGCAAGGATTGCATTTTTAGCACTCTCTTCATGAGTATATGTCATACAAAGACATTTATATAGTACATACATAGTTACACTTCTATTATTATTGACAGTACTAGCCCAACAAACGTAAGGACAACCGTTTGAAGCAAATTAAATTATATTATCTTTTGAATACAAGAGTAGTTTTAAATTTTTTTAATCCTAGACAGGCACGATAGGGTAAAACAGGTCGTAAGCAACGCTTAATTCACGGAAGGATTTACGCATCAAGCACATGCCGAAGTTTGAAAGATAACTTAACAAATTTCATCAAATCAGCTTATATTTTCCTGCTAATGTAGCTTAGAAATTTGTTTGGAACCATACTATTACTTCAGTTGGCTCCTATACAAACTTTTTCCCGAAATATGACCTCAACAGTTATATGTACTTTACCCATACATCTTTTTGACAATCTTTCATAATATCAGAAAGAAGATAGCAAACCCGAAAGTACAAAAAAAAAACTAATAAAGAAATTAATGTCACTTTTTCGTCTGATAGCAATCATTACTCGTCGCGTACAACTCATAATTTTATAACACATTAAAAAAGTACTACCGATTACAAAAACGCCAATAGTTTTTGCTGGTTAGCCTATTTTTGGAGCAGTTTTGAAAAAAAAATAAAAATAAGTTATGAGTTTAAACGAACTGTATGGGTATATATTCAAACAAATTAAATTAATTTTGGCTTGATTCCGTTTAAATTTAATTTTTTAATTAAAATATATCTTAATTTAGAGATAAATGTGAAGCATCTAGGCAAAGAAAATGTTTGACTGCACGGAGGAGGTTGAACTGACGTTGCGATAACTCCCGCTAATCTCTTCAGAAATCTTTTCTTATTTCTAAATTAAAATATAATTTAATTGAAAAATTAAATTAAAACTGAACTTAAGCCAAAAATAGTTATATTTCTTGGGATTTAAAAAAATATTTAAAAAAACTTATAAAAATTTCACAAATTAACACTTAATTAACTGAAGTAGATGTTTTTTTTTACTTTTTTCAAAAATGTGAAAAAATATTAAGTTTTTCAGTGCAATACAAAAAAGCGTTTAGCATTTTCTAATCATTTTTGTTGCTAGCAAAATATAACTTTGTCTAATTTTATTTCGTACTAAATTTTATCTAAAAAACTTAATTCTAAAATTTTAATTAAGCGCCATTTTCGATACCGTATGCCTCAACGTGCATCGGTTCGATTTTACACTTTCTTAGATTACTAAAAACTGGTAAATTTTTAATAGGTATCCTTAGTCGCATTTCTGTGCATTTGTCTACAATATAGGGTCTAAGCCCTAAATCTACGAACACGATATATATGAGCATGTATGTACTGACTGTAAACAAAATACATTTAGGGATCCTAAATATCGGTCTTTATATATTAATAAAGAAGCTTCAAAATCAATATTTTTTCTACGTCAAAACCGCACATAAATTCGAAAATTTATGTCTGCCAATAATCCAAAGGACACTTTGTCTCCAAAGAAAATCAAATGAAAAGCTGTGGACAGAAGCAAACCAAATGCAGCATTATGCTTATTATTGGATATAAACTTTATGAAAATAAAGTTTTTTCATAAATTATTTGCGTAATCCGTATTGAAATTTGTATAAAATATTTCTATAAAAAACTTGTTTTATTCGTTTCCGGAAATTTTTAATTTTTGGCTGTTACTGTGTTTTGTTCTGCAGCCGAGAGGCTGATAAAGAAAATAAAACCTGGATTGCAGTTAGAGGTTAGTTATTGAAACCACAAGGGTAAAGTTATTGAAACTACAAGGGTAAAGATCTTTGAAACATATAATTTACAGACTAGAGATTCATAACGATTATTGAATTGAATAAAAATGATAATCTTAGCCTATGGATTTTGGTATATGTAATGAAATAAATACATTTTATTCCCACTCATACCGATATGATTGCTGGGAGTTGCCATTTCATTCGAATGGACTTTTCTGCTAACCAAGAAATAGAAGTTGAGAATAGAGAGTAAAAATGTAAGTGAATTTTTTTCCCTTTCATCTGATTGACGCACTATTGACTGACAAATAAATTTGATTTTTTGTGTGAAAGCGTGAAAGTGTTTTTAATAGTTTTTTTTTCTTCTTTCGTTGGTGTGATTTCTCCACTAGATGCAATTATTTGCGTGCACTTCCATAGTGATCCAGTATTTTGTTGCAAAAATCTTTAAAAGGTAAAAGGCTGCAATAATCATTCAACCAATTATTTACTAATTAAAGTTCGACTAAAATTTTTTATTTGTATTTATCCAGGAGCTAGCCAATAAATGAAAAGGAATTTTTAAAGTTTTCAAATTTAAGAAATTATTTATTTCTTATATTCTTAATTTCTGGTTAATCATATTCCAAGCGACATATTGGCATGATTAGAGTTAGGTTTTGGCGATGTAATCTGATATTTGAACGTAATGGGATGGATCTAGTACCGACTACCGGATTCGAGATTTTGAGTCCGTGTATACATAGATTGACATTAACGGGTGCATTGGTTTTTAAAAATGAAATCATTTTGATTCTACTCAAATGCTTGCGCTTCATAGGTAGCCACGTAAACCAAGCAACCAATAAATAAATAACAAAAGTATTTGTCCAAGTAATGCATTACAGATAACAAATCCAAACATTTTCTATGTCAGATTCAAAGAGATGACCCACTTAGGTTACTTCGCCACAGAACACAATTAGGTGGAAAGTTACAGCAAGCACAAAAAAGCAGGAAGAAATTGTAAATCATGGAGTATTGAATTTCAGGATTAAATTGTATGAAATATGTATAATCACGAGCCGTTTTGATCAAAAAACTGTTATGTCTATGTCCAATTTTTATTATGCGGTATAAAAACTGGGTGTGGGGCAATGGAGGGAGTAATAAGAATCCACCTAGCTAGTTCAGGCTGCATCTTGTAACCTTTACGAACTCTGTAGCCGCACATACATAAACTTATTTAATACGACTAGTTTCTGCATAACAAATCTGGATCGGGATTCCATTAAAAGAAGTATTATCAGAGAGGATCCTTATGTAAATTAACAAGAATACATGTGGGGATTGCTGAACACTTCTGCTTAAAAAAGTTTTGGTCCTTCGCTCACGTAATGGTGGATCCAACTCTATCTTGCTTTCACATACGTACTCGTCCCTGTGTGTTAGTTTGTCCAAATATTAAAAACAGCGTTAAATTTTACTTCTTAAAATTTTTTTTCTGAAAACTATAAAATCTTTTTTTACGACACATAGGCGAAAAATGTTTAAGCTTTGACATAGCTAACTATATATGTAGATACCAAGGTAGATACCTTCTTTGTGTGCCTTGTGTAGTTACAATAAACCATTCTACCTTGTACTTCTTAAGCTAAGTGCAGAGTTGTAGTGACACAGGGTAAGTTTCCAGCAAAATCTTTTGTCATTTTTGTAATCGATTGTACTTTATTAATGGGTTACAAAGTAATGAGTGGTACTTATTTATCTTATTACTATGCTTCTAATTAGAACTTCTACCTAGTTTTTAATAAAATTAGTAGGTATTTTTCTCACTATCTGAAAGTACTTACAATTTGTTGATATGTATTAATAAAATAAGTAGACAACGACTTTTTAAGTCAACATGTTTGTATATGAAAACTAATTTTTGTCGATTTAACTTATAAGTCCACAATAGCTGAGTTGGTAAAGTACTTGCCTCCATATCTGAAATAGCACAGGTTTGTATCCCTGCTGGGTCATAAAATAAAAAAGTAAAATAACATTATAAAAATATAAAGAAAACATAATGTGTATAAATTTGTTTTTTAAATTTAATTAGTTTATATAACCACTTATTTTTTAGCTTCAAGTAAGCCAAATATTAACTAGTTAATTGCTGTGACAATGAAAATACATTTCTAAGGCGTACCCCTTATGTTTTGGACTTCTCAAGCAAAAATAAATAGTTTCGAGTCAAATTGTTAGTAGTTACGAATTAAATCGTTATATACTTTTTTCCTAACAGTAAGCAAAGTTTTTACTGGGTTCAGAGCACACAGTGTGTGTAATACGCGAAACTAATCGAGCTGTTTTTACCACCCTCATAACTTTGCTTTACTTAATCATTAAATCTGTGCACTTTTGAAAAAAAAAATCTGAAGTGTAATTCTAAAAATTTTCAGGAAAACCAAAATACTGTTAAAGTGTTGCACAAAATTTTTTGTATACACAGAAAAAAATAGACAAGAATTATGTTCAATGAACCATGTTAGTGAAAAAAAAATATTAATTTCAATAACATTTGTCGTTAACTTAATACAATATTTATCAAAAACGTGTGTATAAAATATCTGTAAGGCAGAGATTATAAAAATATACATTTTACGAAGAATGGCGATGTGTTGCGATCTTAAAACGACAAAACAATAGTATGATTTTATTATATACGCAATGCGCTGAAATAGGCGTTTAACATGAAATGATCCTAAGTGGGACATCGCGAACAAATATCATGCAATACGTAAACATGTTTGTAAGCTACACCAACAAAACTCTCCTTTACAAACCTGCTTATCGCGAAGCAGTAGTTTTTGCTGGGTAAGTATAACCTAGTGATTTTGATTATAATTTGATATTGAATTTTTTGCAATTCCTTGCTGATCAGTCACAAATTCAGAAAAATCGGGATGAGCTATAATTTTAAAACATTAATATTTTTAATAATTACTGTCGTAGAAACATAGCGATTACACCAACATTCGAAATTTTCTTAAGTCGACTTAAGTGCTTTTGTGAAAATTCCACAGAAATAATGAAACCTAAGTCATAAGGTCGGTCCTTCACACAGGTAACATTATAACGGAAATTTTAAAATTCTGTCGTAAAAGTTTCATTAGATATGAAGGTCTAAAAAGTGCATATTTTAAGATATATTCACTGAATCACTCACTCACTCAACTCTCTCAGCAATATTATGACGCTAAAAGCTAGAGAGCTGAAATTCGGTACAAAGATGAGCAATCACCAGAAAAATCTGCACTTTTCATCTGGGGGACTAGGGTGCGCTTTATTTGTATAATGCACTTCCACTATGACTGAAAGCCGACATTTGGTACACAGCTAGGTCGTGGTGATATAATAATCAGAAAAATCTAAAAACGGGCACTTTTCACCTGGGAGACTAGGGTGTCCCTTATTCGTATGGGACACTATTACTATAGCTAGAGCTGAAATTTGATATACAGGTAGGTCGTTGTGGGAAAGTACTAAGAAAAATCGGAAAATTGAAATTTTTCGCTGAAGGGGACTAGGGTGCCATTTATTTTAATGGGGCTCTTCCACTACAGCTATTGAGCTGAAATTTGGTACACAGGTAGGTCTTGGTGGGAAATCACTAAGAAAACCTATAGATTCATAGTTTTCATCTAAGGGGGACTAGAGTGTCTCTCATTTGTATGGGACACTTTCGCTGTAGCTAGGGAGCTAAAAATAATAAACATTCAAAACCGGTAATTTTTCATCTAGAGTATGGGCCCTTCCATTATCGCCAGACAGCTGAAATGTTGTATACAGGTAAATCCTTATGAGGAAGTAATCAGCAAAATCTGGATACGAGAACTTTTTTCAAGGGGCACTTGGGTTCGCCTAGTAACAACTCTGATTGACGACGCTGTATGTATATGGACCAAATTTTTTTTTTATTTTGATTGTGCCAAGTTTATCAATTAACAAGAATGTGTATCGCATATACAGTGCGCTCTAATGGGCAATTAGGAAATTATGGGAATTATGTAACAAATAAAAATTTAGAAAAAGAAGTGCGATCCATCCGCACCAAAGCAGAAATGTGAAAATAAGGCGAAATTTTTGTCCACATATTTCGTCCGTAAAAAGTACTAAGATCAAAAGGAGGAATAAGTTCTTGATACGTACAATACCATCTCATATGTGGATACGCATCTAGCCACGTCCGCAAGACGTCATCAATGACGGATGCACGGCAATGTTTAATCCTTGACGACAAATGTCATCAAATCGTTTTTGAACAAGTGTCAAAAAAATCGTGTACGTTTTAATGAGAGACAATGTCGCTCATATTGTCGTTCACATAATACTAATAAGAATACGTGGGCGACATTTTCGCCTATATTGTCAGTAATGACTATATTAGCGACAATTTCATTTCTCTTCCCGTCGATGATTCCATAAGCGACTATGTCTTCTATCTTGACGTCACTGATAAGCAACAATATCGCCGATTTTCAGCAAAATTGTCGCTTATTATGTCGTCAATGATTACACAGGCTACAATGGCATTTATCCTGACGTCAACGATTGCATAGCCGCAATGTCGCATATTTAATCATAGCATGGACTTTATTTAATTGTAACACAAAAATTTAACTTGTTGCTTAATTGTTTGCTTTCAGTTCATATAAATTACTTACTGACTTAGCTGGGACTCGAACTGAGGATATATATTTATAAGTTTGAGCGCTTACCACCTTGGATTGAGGACAAGATATTTTAGCCAATATTGTCTTCAACAAAGTTGGATTGGGACAAACTGTAAGGAATAGTCGCTCATCTCTTACTCCACAATATTACCGAAGACAAAATGTAAGATACTGTCGGTCATTCTGTCTTCAACAAAGTAGGATAGCGGACGAAATATAAGACATCGGCACTGATATTGTCCGCAATGTACTTGGGTAGAGTGCAAAATGTAAGACATTGTCACTCATTATGTCCTCAGCAATTTTAATGAAGATATTGTCGCTCATAATGTCCTCAACAAATTTGGATTGATGACAAAAATTAAGAGATTGTCGCTGATCTTGTCCTCCACAATGTCACTGAAGACAAAATGTAAAACATTGTCTGTCATCTTGTGCTTCGTAATGTCACTGAAGACAAAATGTAAGAAATTGCCGGTAATATTGTCCTAAAAAGGTTGTATTAAGGAGAAACGTAAGACATTGTCGCACATCTTGTTGTCAAAAGTGTTTAATAGAGAACAACATGCAAGAATTTGTCGGTCAGATTGTCGTGAACGACGATTTCTCTTAAATTGTCTATTAGAAAACATAAGCGACAGAGGACAATTCGTACAAAAATCGTCGAAAATCTAGCCAACTGAGAAGGAACTTGACCTTATTTTAAGAACCATAAACAATTTTGGAATACACTACAAAATTTTTAAAATCATATGATTTCCCTTACACATAAATTGCACTGTAAAATAGACACGAACATATTTAAGTAATAACATTGACCTGCAATGAAAACTAAACAAACATTTCATAAAAAAAAACAATCTAACAGTTTTACGTTTGTACACAATGGGTTGTGTGTTCTAAAATAAGAACAGTGACGCATAAAGATTTTGCTTATTGCATCTCTATCAATGGTTCTGTAAAAACACAAAAAAAGTCAATGAGCTTTAAATTACATTATTATTAGCCGTTTTTATACTCATTAAACGTAAATAAAAAATGTTGTACCTACAAACATTTAGAGGGATGCATACATAACTACGTCACTACCAAATATATAAAAACGTGCAACGAATATAAGCATTTAAATAATAGTTTTGTGTATTAATTTTTAGTTTTTAAAAATTCTGGCAGTTCCGTAGGTGTAACCATGAGTGACATCTATTTAAATGTGTTATCTTTTCTATTTATTTAAGAAAATGTTAAAAGCACTCAAGCAAATTTCTAGCATCACTTTAAGCACTACACGAAATACAAAATTTTAAGCATTTTCGGTATTTTTTTCTGTTTTCTGTTGTGTGTCTTTTCCTTTATATTATTTTTTTCTAAAAATATCTTTAAATATGTTTATTTGTTTAATTTAAAATGTTTGTATTTAATATAAGCAAGTATGTATGTATAATGAAACCACAAGCTAAGCAGTATTTTTCTTTTTTTAACAGAAGAATCAATGCTCTTTGTGTTTTTTCTTTTGAGAAATGCACATGTGGATACTGGTAAAAACAAAATATTCTTACACTTTATTTGTATAAATCCAAATTTTCAATAGAGCTAATAATAAACAATTAACTTTATAGTGTCGCCAATCAGAGTTGTCAGTCTAAACTTTTAAATACTAAATTTAGCTATATTTAGCTTATTTTTTAGGCGTTGGTTGATTGCCTATTGGAAAGCAATGGATATATTTTATACGACAATAAGGTTCTCCGATTAATCTTGCTGAGGATGACCAATGCCTACAAAGTTGTGAATTAAATAATATTTATTGTCTGACATTTATAAAAATTACCTTCTATCGACATCTGCGTTGAAATTTTTCATCGATTTACTCTACAAAGATATGCATACTTTCTGGAAATCACGAGTAATGAATGATAAAAACCATAGCAAAAACTGATAACTCTACTCAAAACTGACAAATATATTAAGTGTTTATCATGCGCGTAATATATGGCCAATATGAAACAATATGTATAATACTGAGTTATTTAAATTTTTACATCACGTCAGAAATAGTAGTAATATGCACTTTTTTATATTTAGGTTTGTTGCTATTTCTCTATATATTTCGAATTTTGATATCGAAATGATCAAATAATTTCTCAAAAATTTCCTGTCAGTTGAGTTTTAGTTTGGTTATAGTTGTGTCAGGATATTTGATTTTCATCGCAAGGAAGTACGAAATGTCCTTTTTTGTGTTCTTTTAGTTTTAATTATTTTCGTTTCCGGTACAACAAGACAGAATCTAATGGTTAGAGGAAAGGAACGCATAACGTTACAAAGGTTTTTATGATTAATAAATAATACAACTTAATATATAATAACAATGTTTGTAAGAAAATTATGTAAAAGAATTAATCAGAAATGTTTTGAAACTATTAGTATTGCTGTTAAGCTGTTGACTTAGTGGAACATTGTTCCACAGACGAGCAGCATGCACATAGAACTGTCCTTCAGAAACTAGGCATTGATGTCGAGGTATTACAATATTTCGATTTCGTTGCTCTTGATTGTTTGAGTGTTTATGATGTTATGCAAAAAAAATAATAATGGTGCGAATTTTTAACAAGCTTTCAAGAGAGACTCCGCAAAGATTATTAGAGACGGAGGAGACATGATCAAACCTTCTCAATCCATCCATACCTCTTATAATGTTGTTATATAAGACATTTAGGTTTCTTTTGCTAACTGAGTTACAGCTTGCAAATAGTTCACACCCATTGAGCAAGGAAGGAATCAGGTACGTCTTGGTAATTAAGGCTCTTATTTTTAACTATGCTCATAGGTGCAGGCATATGGGAAGAATTCAAGCGATTAATCAAAAATTAAAAATTGGATAACAAATATGTCATTTGAAACTACTTGAATACTTTTGAAAACTTTTTTACTTAATTTTTTCTCAAACTTTTTTCTAAATATCTTTCTGTAATCACAGGTTCAAGTCCAAAGTCATGTAAAAAATTTCATTTTTAAAGTGTGAAAAACATTTTTTTTAAATACAAAAGTTTGAAATGAAAAAAGTGACGTTTCTCATTAAAAAAATTTTATTTTGTTTTCACATTGTATTGGTATGATTTTTAGGTAATGGATCTGTGTAAATTAATTTTTACATATATGGTCCATTCATGGTCAGACTCATGTTTATATGAAAAGTATAATATTAGATTATATATTCTACATTTTAATATTTAAAAAGCGTAAAAGTGATAGAGAATATTCCCCATATCTATTATATACACAACAAAGAACAGAATGTCTATATTTGCATCCAAGTTTAACTTTTTGCGATCTTTAGCGATATTGCATTTTATTTAAGTTTTGCAAATTATACATTTTATTGCCAATCTTACCGGTTGTGTAGGATAGAGATGGTATTGTATCTATCAAGACCTTAGTCCTTATATTGATCTCAGTACTTTTTACGGCCAAAGTTTAAGGATAGGAACTTGGCCTCATTTTCACATTTATGTTTTTCTGGGTATCATGTTAACAGTATAAAACTTATTTAGCTGAGTTAAAAAACTGCTTTAGTTGCTCTGGAATAATAATATTAATGGGTTCATCATTTTCACTTTGCTTAACGTAGACAAGACCCCGTAGAGTGTACACTGTTTTCAAAGCATATCCTTCTTTGTCCAAGCACTGTTTTAAAAGTGCCATAATTGTGTGGGGTACAATTTTCATTAATATAAAATGGAATATCACTTTGAGACTCTGACCTTATAAATTTTTTTATTCGCAAAAAACTTATTTAATTGCTATACCATACAAAAATACATAACTAACGAACACATTGTAGTCGAAAAGGTTAATATCTATCAGATAGTTCCTGAGACATAAAAAATCTTTAATTTTTAATTTATATTTTTATTATTATTATTTATTAATATGATTATTTCGAACGTATTTGCTTGTGAATCTAAATTGATTATTAGGCCAAGGTTCGTGACGTTTAATTCAGAAAGAATTTTGCATGACTAATATTCCAAAGGGAAAGTTAACATCAACTTAAATTTTTAACGTACTTAGCACAACTGAGTAGCACCACATTCGGAGGCCGCTGCACATCCAAGTGCAGTTTAATATCAACTAGAAAGTGATTTAATTCTCGTATTATATTTGCACGAAAAAGTTGTATATATTGGAAATGAAATCACATTAAACACAGCCACCTGACAAGTGATGACAAGCAAAATACACGTGAGCACTGATGATCGAAGTGTAGCGGCTTCAAAAAGTGGCACTACTCTGTTCTGCTGTATACATTCTAAAACATTACTTCAAATTTACGATCATATATTGTCTAAATTTGTATTGAAAATTTCTCCTTGTCTAAAATTACATCGATTTTGTAGTTATTTTATTAAAGAAAAAACCTTTCAAATTAAACATATTTAGTCCAAGTGGAAAAAATGTAACATAAAGTAGAATACGGCTATGACTGAATGGTACATACGTCAGGCTATTAGTCAGGAGGTCGCGGTTCAAACCTGTACGCTTTTTTTAGTAAAAACATTTTGTTCAAAAATAATGCATGTTTAATTTTATGTCGATAATAATCTATAAAGTGCTGCCGACTATTATCAACCTAATTTTTAACAAAAGCGTTTAGAGTGTACGTTGAAAAATTAAGTTGATGTCACAAGCAAATACGTTCGAAATAATCATATTAATAAAAGTCTAATATGGTTTAAAAATCGTGTAAATTGTAAAGAGCTTAAAAATTTCAAAAAGGTGCTGCAAACATTGCAAAAATTCGCGAGAAGTTGCAACATCAGAGACAAGAGAGACAAGCATTGATATTGATTAAAACCGCCAAAGCCGCATGTTCACGAAAAACCGCTAAATTCGGTGAAGAAATCACTAATATTGTATATTGTAATAAAATCTCAGAAAAAATTTTCTAACATCGTGGAAATTCTCATCTATTTGTTCTTTGATTGTGATGTCTCAATAAAATATTACATTTTAAATTCATTTTTATAAATACCCTAATAAATTCCACAAAATGGTATATACCTGCTATTTCCCCGGTATTAGCACATTCATGGGGTAAATACCCAGAGGTAGAGTCCCATCTATAATCATGATACATACATAAATTTACGTACACATACACATTTAAATCAAATATTTTTAAGTTTTTGAAGCTAAACGAAAAGTATGAATTGATTAAAAGTGGATGATATTCAATTCTAGATTCCAAATCACCGAATTTAATCGAGTGGTCAAGCGGAAAAGAATTCTGAAGAGCTTAGCGGGAGCTATCGAAAGGTCAGTTCAACCCTTCGTGCAGTCAAAAATTTTCTTTGTCTATATGCTTCACATATATCTCTAAATAAAAGTATAATTTAATTGAAAAATTAAATTAAAACCGAACTCAAGCCAAAATAATTAATTTTTTTCTTATTTTTTTTCTACAAATGAAAACAAATTTAATCAACCAAAATATGAGTATAAAAAGTTTTCGGGTTTCTGATAAAAACTAAAAATAAAAACGATAAATGTTTTTAAGACAACGTCGCATATTCTTAAAAACTTCACAATTTTCACACGTACGAACTTAACTTTTGGTTTTTATTCACAACCGACCTGTATTTAGAAACTTTATTCATTTTATGGTTTCAATAAAAAAATATAAATATATATTTACTGACGAAACAGTTAATTAGAAAAAATTAAAAGAAACTTTTCTGTGTATGATTTTTTTTAACTCTGCAATTACTATATAAACTCTGCAACTACTATATAAAAATAGAAATTTTATCTTTTTTTAAATCAATTGGTAATGTAAAAATTAAACAAAAAAAAAACGTCAAGTTCTTCGAAATAAAATAAAAACTTGACGAGATTAAGCCGTGTAATATTTTTATACCCAAAAAATAATTTAGTTTTTTAAGTAAAATTACTGCGTGCTAGACCAACGCGCTGTTTTATACACACAGTTTTTCTCGCAGCAGAATACAAATTTTCTCGAGAGCGGTAATTTTGTGTATTCAAAGAGCATTTGTAAACTGTTTGCTTGTTCATACGTACTCTACGTATAATATCCAATTGGAAAATGCATCCGGCTTTTTATATGCGAAACAAAAAACATATTTTATATATAGAATATACAAATGTTGAGGAAAATTTTAAATATTGAGGATTTTCTAGTGTAACAAATTTTTAAAATGTTCAGTACGGGAGCAAAAGTCGGCTGGCTAAGATCTCTTATTAGAAAAGAAAAGGCGAAACAAAGTAAAATAAAAAAAATATTTTCTGGTACATGAGTAGTAGTGAAAGTGTGAACAAAAAGTAATATATATCTATATATAGATACTCTTGTATAGATACATACTATATTTTATAATAAACTAAAATAAATATATGATTTCAAATAAATCAGTATAGAAAAATAATTTTGTACGTTTTGATAAATTAAACAAAAATGGCTGATGTACCAGAAGCTGTCAAAAAATGTGCAGCCATGCTAAAGGTCACTAAAAGTGACACAGAAAAATTTGCTGCTCTATTTATGGTCACCAAATTGGTAAAGGGCAAGGATTGTAATGCAGCGGCCAAAAAATTGCTATTCGAATCCATTGGTGTAGCCTTCCTCAAAAAGTTGTTAAGTGGCAAAAATTTGCCTAACGATTGTCCACCTCTGGTATATAAAAGTGTAGCTTTATCCATTTTAACTTGCTTCTGCCAGGAAGAAGATTTGGCGACACATAAAGATATATTGGATGTTATACCCACCCTTTTAGAGATTGTAGAGCAAGCTGATGACGATGACTGTGATGATAATTTGATTGTTGTGAGTGAGGCCTATAGTTGCTTGAAATTTATTGCCTCCCATGAGCCTGGTCAAAATGCCTTAATGTCAATGAAGGCCATACCAAAAATGTCGCAAATTTATGCAGCTCAAAGCTTCCAAACAGATGAGGCTTTACAGTTGATTGTATTGTTGGTTAAAAAATTTGGAGCTTCTTCTTGGACCGATGATCCTAAACCTTTCCATGCTTTAATCCAACGTATTGCACTGGATATGGAGACTGAGAGTAATGAGCGTAAATATGAGTTGTGTAAAATTTTATCAGCAATTTTAAAAACTTGCAAGAGAGAGTTAATTTATGGCTCACTCGAAGGTGAAATTTGGCCAGAAAGTTTGTTCAAAGGCTGTGGCGATATTTTAAAGAGCAAAATTGGACCAAAACAAAGAGACCCCACCCTACATTTGATCGCCAATACCCTTAAGGTATTGGGTATTCAGTGGGCCTTTATGGATGATGGTAAAACATTCTACTTGATGATTTTACAAATGGCTGCTATTGAAGTTCGAATGCAAATGGATGAAAAAAAATTAGAGGCCACCTTCCGAAACTGTGAACTAATACAATGTTGTTTTACTATATTGGAGCAATGTGTCGAGTATATGGCTAAAGATATTTTAGACTTGGAGCCGAAGGAAAAACAAACCACGTATACCGCTCTGAAAGGTGCCTTCAATCAAGTGTTGGCTGTTTTATCACGCGTATCTAATGACAAAATCAAGGACACTAGCAATCCCAAAGAAAAAGCATTCATTAGGGGAACTGTGCGCATTTTGGCTGCTTGGTTGGCCCAGGAAACTACCGCTATGAGACCTGCTATTTATAAACTTCTGCCTTTTATGTTTAAGGTAGCTAATGAATCATTTTCCGAACTAAAAGAATGGAGAGCTGGCCCCAGAGAAACCGAAGCACCTGAGGATGTACTTAGAGTAATGCTACCCGCGTTGTGCCATTTGGTGGTAGAAGATGATGCTAGAAAAGTAGTTTTCGCCACTAAACAAGATGAAGTATTTTTGCAAAGTTTGGAATTTTACTTTTCAATTGCTCACTATAAGCGGCCACCCATACCTAGAGCTGAACGCTTAAAACGCATGAACGAACCAGATCCTGTGCCCACACCAGAACAACTAGCTGAAATGAAAGATGCTCGAGCTGCAATTTGTTCTTTGTGTAACATATTAATGAATTTGACTGTTCTGGAGCCCAAACTTGCTGAAGATGGCCAATTCTTTGCCAATGTTTTTAAATTTGTTTATGAAAATTTGCCAGAATTGAAGGACACTCATGATAATTTGGTAATGCATGGTAATTTGTCTGTCTTGGGCTTATTGTTACTTAAGCAGCAATCTAAAAAAGTTAAACAAAATGATTTTTCAATATGCCGTTACATACAAGCTACAATACGCTTCCTCTGGGACGCCTATAATATTGATGAGTCCAATGATCCCACCGCCTTGGTGGTTTCTATTGCTTATAAAGAAAACTGGATGGAATTGTCTGAACTGTGGTTCCTCGGTATGCAGACAATGTGCGGTGTATTGCCGTTAGTGCCCTGGATATCTGAATTTGCCATTGAGTCTGGTTGGGCAGAAGGCATTGTGCAGACATTGAAAAAAGTGAAGATCGGAACTTTACCAGCCAATGTTAAATCGGCATATGAAGACTTTCTGTCCCAACTTGTAGAAGTCAATTCAACGGTGGCAGATGTTTTGAAAAAAGCCGATGCCTTGAGGGTATGTCGTAATCATCGCATGATGGAATTGGGCAAAAAACTTTTTGGTGATTAAAATTTTTGTTAGACTCAAACATATATTTTTAAATTTCTAATATATTGTAAGTCTAAACTTTGATTTCATGCTTCTTTCTTTTTTTTATAACATATAAATGTTCTTGTATTACATATATATGTTATTAAATATTTCAAACTTTTTTTAAATTTTATCAAATGTATTTTTTTTTTATGTATTACTCTTCTAAAAAATTTAAATAAAATTATTTTAAAATTATCTACATTAGATGTTCACATATCTATTTATGGTACGATTACTGGATGCTTCTGCATCATCGTCATTAGAAATTAATTTTTGTAGCGATCTGAAAAACATGTTGTTGTTCTATATGAGTGTGTACATTTATTAAAGAAATTCCGCCCACGATTGCTTGTACAATTTTTATTATTTTGTTAAAGCCTGTTGCGAAACACTTTCTCCTCCAAATTTCCTTCACAAATAACATTAAATCTTTGTGCATATATTCATACATGGGTGTTTCTCATTCTAAACGTACATTTTGTTTTTTTTTTTTACAAATGTAACTAATAGAAATTATGATAAGTAAGGTAGGGTTCTATAATAGTTTTCCAGTCATTTAATGGATCTTGAAATAAAATTATATTTTTAGATCTTTTTACATTTTTGTGTACTGCGCGTTAGATTTGTTTTCGCGGTTGTTCTGCGAATGATTTTTGCGAAAAAAATAATCCACAAAAAAAGAGTACAGGGTTTGAAAGCACTATGCATCTACTCTTAAAAAACAAAAAATTGTAAAAATCGCAGGACGAAATTAAAAGTTATGACCAATTTTTCAATTATTATTTGGGTTCAAATTTAAAAACCAAAAATTTTTACCTTTTAAAATAATAACTTATAAATATTTATACATAAGCGAAAAGTAGGCTAACTTTTGTCTCAAATAAACTAATTTTAATAAAATCGTCTAACAATATCAAAAGTTATGTCAATTTCAAATCATTATTCGTATCAAAATACGACCACCCTGACATATTCTTCGAAAATATAACAACCCACAATACGGTAGAAGCAAACAATTTTCAAAGCAAATCAGAAATTTCTGAACGGATAATATTCTCTATATCGTTTCTACCCTTCCGCTGCTGTTAGCTTTTTTTGCTGTCCTAAAGTTTATAGATAATTTTTATTTAAAAATATTCAGAACACACACTGTATTTCGAATTTAAAACAATTCGGATGTATTATCTTCGATATGTCATCCTATGTACTCCTTAGTTATTCACTAAAAAAAAGTCAACTAAATTGATATAATATGGATAAGACTCAATACATTTTTTGTGATACAAATCATGATTGATTGATGAAACGTTTTGCAATATAATACTATTTAATAAAGTTCACAAAACTTTTAAATATTTAGAGGTACAAACCTACGCTTTTATTTTAGTGTATGTTGTTAATGCAATTTTAATAATTAGACTGAGTAATGAAACGTACTAAATACAAAAGAGTGCAGACAACAACAATTTTTACAGAAAAAAAAATTATAATTCCTACAATTTTTGAAAAAATTTGATGTGTGAGATAAGAGAAGCAAATGCAAATATTGTAAAACCATTATAAATTTAACCTCGTTTTTGGAAAATCAACAACATGCATTACGGACACCCCATTTTGTATAAAGAGAATTTAAGCAGTATTTTCGTCCTTCATTTTTAACATATAATGGACGGTCTTACGTAAAAAAATATTATGCACATTTATTTATAATATATTAAATCATGTTAATACAGTTTACGAAACAAGCATTTGAAATAAGAATCAGTCATATATGTACATACATATGTTTGTACATATATGAGAATGTAGAGCTAACTGTACGTATTTTTACGTGTACATTAAAATTTTGTTTTATTCAGCTGTTGTTTACATTTATTTCTTTGGAAATCATGTGAGAAAATAAATTGTATTAAAATCAACAGTTCTAAAGCAATAAAATGTTTAATAGAGACGTGTATTTGTGGTTAGATCTTGTTCTGTTATCGATAACACCGTTCAAGATCTATTTTGTGTCCGAGTTCTACATTTTTTTATTCTAATTACCTGCACACAACTTGTTCAAAAAATTTTTGCCTCAATAATTTTTTAATACAAATTAATTATATTGGCTACAATTGCAATCACATTCAACAGGGCCACCTAACACATGGTGACTAGCAAGTACATATGAACACTGATGATGGAAGTGTAACGGCTTACTTATTTTGCCATATGTCGGGCTGGTAGAGGGCTACCAGGCCGAAATTTAGAGTAATTTTATGAATTTTGTTATTAATTGCTTCATTAATACAGCAAACCATTTTTATAATTTCTTTAAGGATAAAGTCGAAGAGATATTATAAAAATAAGAAAGTTACAAGCCATTAAGCGAAAGAAAAATGATTTTAGTTCCAACTCAAAATTATTTTTACTCAAACAATTGTTTTTAATATAAATCGAATTAAATTAATTTTGTATGAAAAATAATATAGCTGTTTTCGGTGAAGGGCTAATAATTTTCTTATTTTTTATAAAACTTTAGTGATTGCATCCATCATGTGTTCGTCACAAAATTATATATAACTTCCAGGCGAAAAAAAACAGTTAGGCAGCATGATATAAGGGCCAATAAAATAAGGCCTAACTAAGAAAATGAAATGAGGCCCAATGAGATAAAGCCCAAAGAAAATGAAAATGAAATAATGCCCAATTTAAAAAATGAAGTAAAGGCCAAATAAAATAAAATAACGCCTGAAGAAAAAATATATAAAATAAAGCCCAATTTTTGGGTTTTATTTCATTTAAAAAAAATTCAAAGGAAATTATAAAATAAATAAAGCCCAATGAAATAAGGCCCAAAAAATTCAATAACACCTAAATTTTATTACAAGCCGATAATAATTTTTTTATGTTCTCTAAAGTTTTCGGTTACATGAAAAATCGTCCAAATCAAAACGCAAAAAAAAATTTCCTCTGGGTATGTCGAACAGAGGCTTAACTGAGTAAAGATGTCTTGCATAACCAGCCTCCGGTCGGGCTTAAGGACTTTTTCCTCTGGGTATGTCGAATGGTGGCTTCACTGAGTGACGATTACCTGCATAGCCGGCCACCGGCCGGTCTTTAAGATTTTCTACTCCAGATATGTCGGAAAGAATTGCTTAAAAAATATAATGGATATATTCCTTCTTCTTTACGTTTTGTGAACACTTCGAACAGCTGTATCATCAGCGAATGTTGCTGTGCGTCTCTGTTACTGAGATATAATATAGGACCGATGATGTTTCTTTTAGGAATTCCGGCTTTAATAGTCTGCGGAGGGCTTAGAAAATTACTTTTCTAACAAAAAAATTATCGTTCAGCTAAGTATTTAGCTTTTTATAAGCTTAAGGGTGTTTGCGGATAGGTTTTGGTTTAGTTTATGTACGATATTAACCCTGCTGTTAGGTTAACAAAAACTTACGAATCTTTGGTATAGGACCATTTTGGTTTATATAGTTTTTTTTTAACAATAAATGCACTAAAATGTGTTTTTCGATTTTTTAATTATAAGTTAGTACCTATTCGCGATTTGTGGGATCGCTTCTGACTGAAATTATATCATCATTTTCTGATTGTGCAGCATCTACGAGCGGTTTACCAAAAAATGTCATCTGCTAGAAAACGAGGGACTTGCAGCTGCTGCAAATTTAAGTGCGATAGTAAGTGCATCATATGCAGCAAATTCATATGCAAACTACAACGAAAAATAATTTGGTCATCATGTACTGAGAAAATTTAAAATTTTCCACTTGTTTTGCAAATTTTGTTCAAATCAATAAACATGAACGGACCAAAATTGTCCGAACCTAAGATTTGTAATTTTTTATTTTTTTATCTTCCGTTACATCATATATAATTAAAAATTTCGTAGAAGTAATAACATATAAAAATACCACACTAGCTAACGTTTTAAGTTGACATGTTGAGCTGTTCCGTAGTTAAAGCGAAAAGAAAAAAATTTGGCCAAAATGGTCCAAACCTAAAAGCAGGGTCAAACCTTTGTGTCATACTTTATCAACGGCCTGAGAAACATCAATAAGTAATATATCTTTTCCTCGAAGGTTTTTCTAACCACGTTCACGAGTCTATGTCTTTCTTCGATCGTGCTATGTTGTCTCCTATAACCGAAGTGATGGTCTAGAATGTATCCAGTAACATTCAGTATTGGTGTTAGATTACTAATAAGTAGATTCTCAGATACTTTTGACATAGTAGACAATAGGCTCACAGGCCTAAAGGATTCCACCTTCGTATAATCTTTGCCTGGCTTAGGTATTATGGTAATCAGCGAAACATTCAATTCTGCGGGATACCGTTTGAGGTGCAAAATACCATTAAAAATAGATATAATAATCCTTTTTGAAATATAGGATAGCTCTAAGAGCATTTTATAGCTTATGTTATCAGCATCTGGAACTTTTTTCGAATTTAAGCCCGCAATACAGTGTTGAATCTTACGAATATTGAACCTAAAGGTAATATTTCGTATAGATGGCAGCTCAACTATATTATCAGATGTACTTGGAGTAAATACTTTCTGCAAGTGATTTACATACAGAGTACTATTTTAAACATCAGTTTTTGCACAGTCTCCATTCGAACCTCTCAATAGAGGCCTATATATCAACGGTCTTTTGATGACTTTGGCTGTTCGCCATAGCGAATAGCCTGTTTGTGGTGTTGCGTCGAGATCACTCAGAAATTTTTGAAGTAAAGCAGTTTTTTGTATCTAGTAGTATTTTAAGCTGCTTAGCATATTCATTCAGTTAAGATTTTAGCTGAGGCGATCTATAGCGTTGCCATTCTCTGCAAACTTTTCTTTTCTCATATAAAAGCTATTCCTTATGTGCAGAATAGATTTTATTATATCTCACCTGAAGATATGTAGAAGTAGCAATTATAGCGAATAGTCTGTTTGTGGTGTTGCGTCGAAATCACTCAGAAATTTTTGAAGTAAAGCAGTTTTTTGTATCTAGTAGTATTTTAAGCTGTTTAACATATTCATTCAGTTTAGATTTTAACTGAGGCGATCTATAGCGTTGCCATTCTCTGCAAACTTTTCTTTTCTCATATAAAAGCTATTCCTTATGTGCAGAATAGATTTTATTATATCTCACCTGAAGATTTGTAGAAGTAGCATTTAGAGCAGCTTGTTTAAGGTTTGCCCCAAACATTCTAAAATAGTCGTCTATGCCACCAGGCGTTTTAAATGGAATATTTTTTGTGCAATGAGAACTCAAATATTTTTTGTATATCAACCAAAAAATACGTGTGGCTGTCGTCTTTAAATCACAAGTGGGTGATGAAGTTTTTTGTGAATATATAGTGACAGTAGTAGGCGAGTGGTCTGAATACAAATCTAAAGATACTTCAACTTGGAGCATTTAACACTCCAAAATCAATAACATCAGATATTTTTCGGCGATCTGTTGGGCGATAAATTGCTTATCAACTTGAAACAACATTCAGACACATTTTAGAAATTGTGTCAAATAAAATGCGACTCTTTGATGCGATGAGATGAGATCCCTTAGCGTTGTAGTGACCGGCGGCCAAAAAGCGTGGGCGTAATAAATTAAAAAGTGTACTATATTGACTTTCACTACTACAATGTCTTACAATTTTTGAAATCAGTTTAAGTTGGTTGTAACACATTAAGGGCCATTATTACAACTTGACAATAGCTAAAAGCAGACTTTTGTCGAACGGATAAACAGTTTATCATTATTACAAATTTACTTTAACCTACCAGGTAGGATACACCTGACTTTAACTTATCGCTCACTTTCATTTAAAATCCTGACTTTAACTATTGCCTAGTTGTAATAATGGCCCTAACTGCCATATGCATAACGAAAACTTGGCATCAAGATAGCATATCCCATGAAATTGAACCGACTCTTAACGAGTTCTACTTGACAATTTGACATTAAAAATCAGTGATGAGTCAGGACTGCCAGATACAGTTGTTTTTTAATATCCAATTGTTTGGAAAAACTCTTTAAGACCCACTTCAATTTCGCCACTTAAGTTTCTGCCAAGCTTTGGTTATGCATACGACCGTAAGAATATAATTATAAAAAAGAAATAATTCATTAACACAAAAAAATTAAAAAACGTAGAAATAAAACTAATTTTCATATAATCCTCTAATTAATGAATAATTATGATGTATACTTCTATTAAAATTTAAGTCCATCGCAGTTACTTTAGCATTTGGCGAAACATTTGACAAACAATGTTTGATGTAGCTAATATATTTAACACCACGTAAACCAAAGGAAATCATTCAACTAGACAATTCTACATACACACAAATAGTCAAACGTAGTAGCACAACAAGTAACAATTTGAAAATCAAACAAAAACACATTAGCGGTATTCACACCGAACTTGTTAATTTGTTACTCGGTAGTTTGTTAATTTGTTAAAGTTACCAACTGTGAACGACCCCCTTTTTAAATCTTTGTTAGTCTGGTAACTTTCGTAGTAAAACAGCTGGTTTATTGTTCTGACACAATTTATTATTCTGAAGAAAATAAAACATGCCACGAGAAAGTGTAAAAAAAACAATTGTAAAGCATTTAATTACTCATGCTTTGACACAAATAACGTTTGCTGACGGTAAGTAGACAACATTTATCGAAGTTTAATAGTTTAATTACAAATAATTCATTATGCAGAAATTTTCCACGATGATGAAGATGAAACCGAAAATGTACTGGATGAGCTGTATGAAGATTTATATACTGTCATGAAGTGTCGCAGAGGAGTTGTGTATGAAGTTCCAAAATCAATTCATTGGCGCGAAGATGTTTTGTCTTCAATGGATGAAAATCGTTTCTGCCAGATGTTACGCGTGAATCGCGAGCAATTTGCTCATCTACTATCACTCATATGTAGAGACAAAGTTTTTACCAAATGTGCCGGCAAGCAGTTTCCAATAGACTTACAACTCGCCATAGTTTTGTTTAGATTAGGATCCTCTGGAGAAAGCGCATCAATCGCTAAAATTGCTACATTTTTTGGAATCGGTGACGGCGGCACACTTCTTAAAATTACAAAAAGAATTTTTAGCGCTTTTTTGAAATTAATACAGCAATATATATTCTGGCCAGATTCTACAGAACGTTCGGAAATGGTTCGCGAAACATTCAGTGAACTACCGTTTTGTATTGGTTATGTGGACGGAACTGAAATCAAACTTGCAGAAGCTCCAGTAAAAAACCACGTTGACTATTTTTCAAGGTGCCATATATATGCAATTAAAGCACAAATTGTTTGTGATTACGAACTTAAAATTCGCCATGTAGTTACAGGATATAGTGGTTCAACCCACGATTCAAAAATGTTAAAGAATTGTTCACTTTATAAGGAGCCAAGCCAATTTTTTTCTGGACAGGAATGGATTGCAGGTGATTCTGCTTATCCGTTAAGTAATACTATAATTACTCCATATAGAAGCAATGCTCAACACCTTGATGCAATAAAGAGAAAGCAATTCAACCTGCAGCATAGTAAATTCCGAGTAAGAGTTGAACATTGTTTTGGTATATTAAAAGGCAGGTTTAATAGTCTTAAAGAATTAAGAATGCGAATTCATAACGAGGAAAGCCATACATTTCGCAACGATTGGGTTTTAGTGTGCTGCATCCTCCACAATATTGTCGTTGGTAGTACTGACATAGAGCAATTTGAAGAGGTGTCACAGAACCAAAGTGCAGTTGAAGAGCAATTGGAAGAGTCAAGTAGAACTAGCTTTGAAATGAAAAGACAAATGTTATACCATCTTATGTTTCCAGGCACAGTTTGAAAATAAAACTAAATCATTTATTCATAAAATAAAGTAATAATTCATCACAAATACGTTGCGTACTTATTTTAAGAGATCAGGTAAACATTTTAGTTTCGTTTTATAAAAAAAAATAATAATAAATTCATCACAAATACGTTGCTTACTTATTTAAATAATTAAGGTAATAATTTTGGTTTGTCATTCTTTGTTGTATTTCAATTTCAGTTCCATTATTGCAAGTCTCTCGTTTTGCTCCAGTTCCAATTTTCTAATTTCAAACTCTTGTTCCATTCTACTTTTTTCCAAATCAACTTTTTGTTGCTCAATGCAAAGCCGTTTTTCATAAAACGCATCTCTTTTTTTTTGTATTTCCGCCAGTTGGCTTAAGCTGCTTTTCGGCATGCGCGTTTTAAATTTTTGGCCTAGTGACCGGTTAATAATTGGAGTTGATGTAGATGTTGGTGTCTGTGGCATGGGTTCAAATGAAACCGATTCAGCCTGTTCATCTGAAGGGGAAAATATGTCTGTAAATGAGGAATCTTGAAGTATCACATCTCCATCTTCCTCTATTATACCTGGCACATTGATATCTATATGGTACGTTGAAGATTCCGTGACTACATTTGAGTTAGTTTTATTGTGAAAAAGTTCCGCCAGGCGATCATAATACGGGCACATTTTTCGTAGTTTGTCTGCAAATCGTTAAAAAAATGGTGAGAAAAGCAAAATTATTATAATCGAACGAATTACCCTTTATAGTGCTACAGTCATCATTTACATCAATTCCAGCACCAGTTGACTTTCGCCACTCTTCAGCTTTATTAAATGTAGCTTTCCAGTATCGAACTTTGCATCGCAGCATTTCGCATGTTGCGTCAATTTTGGTCTGGTCCAAACATTTTTGATAGTAGATTGTACTAGTTGGTTTCTGAAAATACATACATATATGTCATTGACATAATCTTATAAACATATACAAAATAGTGCTACATTACTTCAATGTCCACATTTTCCAACACAAAATCCAACAGCAATTTATGCTCCACTTCACTCCACTTTTTTTGCATTTTTGTTCGAATGCGCTTTTTCTTTTGGTTATCCACTATAAGAACAGTTTATGATTTATTAAAATAAAATAAAAAATCATTTAATTAACATACTTACTCTCAACGTACACGAAAATTGCCAAAACACAAATATTTTTTTAGAAATGTATCACAAATGACTTTTTTATTATATTTATTTAGAAACTACAACAGCTGATTGAGAGTTACCAACTAACAGCTATTTTATCAGGGGTGCCGTGTCGTTAATTTGTTAAATGTTAATAAGGTAGTGCGTTAAATATACAAAAACAAAATGCGTGTAAAAAAGTAACGATTAACGACTAACAAACTAACAAGCTCGGTGTGAAAACCCCTATTGAATGATTAACAGTTAAAATAGCAGAGCGGTGCTTCATTTACGGCAGAAGAATAATTTTGATTTATACGCATATTATGAAGGATTTTTAATTTTTTCAGGGAAATAATATTAGATTCTTACTATATCTGTGATATAAGGAATAAGTGCTTAAGTCAAAATAAGCTAAATTTGAGGTTATACCACCATGGTGTTCTTCATATTCAAAAGCACCTCTGGATAAAGTTTAATTTTTAGTTATTTAAATTTCTGTTGATTAAACCTATTGAGTTCAACTAAAAATTCGTAACTAAAGTTGCTTTTGTTTATTATCATCAACCTCTAAAAATAGTTATATATCTTAAGTAAAATAAAAACTAAGAAAATTCATGCTTGTATCGAAATTCCCGAAAACGGTCCCCCAGAATAATAAACGAATTTCAGACTGGAGTTCAGCTAGTTTCGAAAACATATTTGTTGTTGGTTAATTTTGCTTATAAGCTGCTGTTATTTTAATGTTTTTGCTAAAAGTACAACTTAGAAAAAAATAAGCTTAACTAAATAAATTTTTGTTACTTTTACCAACTAATGTCGACCAATTGAATACAAATTTTAAGAGAATTAAATAAGATCAAATAAATGTTTAACAATAAAGGGAATCACTCTTCATAGGAAACTGCTATTGCATACCTTGCAGATCGTGAAAGTCTACCAATTATTGCTATTTGCAATTAAGAAAATTTTCTTGCTAAATTGTACTTTACTTTTTATCGGCTGTTGCAAGTAACTAGTGATTAATTTTATTATCGTTGATGCAGCTAACCGATTACACGGTTGGCATTAGCAATTATTTATTGTTGTAAAACAACATATTTTTCAATGATAATTTTATGATAGTTGATGCAACTGCCGAAATTCGATTGGCAACAAATTTGCTTGTCTTAACCGAATCTATTTTCTCTTTGTAGTACAAGGCCAGATTGTTGTTCTTGATAATCCATAGATTCCCTATCGGTGCAAGTTTATCAGTATGTATGCGTGGTGCCCGCGTACTTGCATCATGAAAACTTATGAAACGTAGCAGTGCATAAAAGCGGTTGCTTCAAATTTCTGTGCACTACATTGGAAAATTTCTGGCACTACACAAGTCTCTGATGATTTCATTACTGATGCGCTTTGTGATCACTTTTCCACTTCAGTTTAACGATAAGATTTCATGTTGTCTCCAACTCACATTTAGTTCTAGTTTTTAAATTTGCTTTTAACTGTTGTCACCAACAAATATTTAAGGAACAAAGTAGTTTTAGAGAATTGCAATAAAATGCATTATGTGACCACTTCCAGCTCGTATATCAGCCACTTTAATATTTCTATTGTATTCTATTTTAGTTTTTCGTTTATGTCATTTTTTAAAGTAAATTGTTTTTAGACTAAATTGTCGTTGTTGTCTTTTATATAATTTGAATTTAATTGAAATGAAATTTCGCATTGACTCAGACACTATCCAGGATGTGTGCATTATATAAATGAAGATGTTTGTCATTTCTATAGACTTCATATACACTGGAATCGATATTATCGATGACATTTCGGTTGAATGAATTTGAAAACAGTAAAATTGCAATGTAGAATAAAACACTGTAAAAGTACAGCTTATGAAGTAAAGACAATTTATATTATTTCTAATGTTCTTAATATTTTTCAACATACTGCAAGAATACATATCTGACAAAAAAAGCAATAAATAAATTAAAACTGCATGTTTTTCAGGTACTTATTTTAGTATATATTTTGTACATATTTAAAACATTTTATATACATATGTTCATATGTATGTATGAATGTATGCATGTAAGTTGAAATATTTTAAGTTAAAATATTTATTTTAATGAGTAAGGAAACCATAATATAATAAACGGTATTCTTAAAATTTTAACACTGATTATTATCTGATGTTTCTGTAGTAAATCTAATTGCTGACCTATAAACTTCTGCAAAATATTCTTAACTATACTGAGAATTTGTTATAATAATTTCTTTAAATTTATTAGTTTATTCAAACAATAACTATAAAGTAATTAACATTTTGCAAATAAAATTCAAATCTCAGCTTTGCTCTTTTTAATACATAAGCAAAGTTTTGTAATGCAATTTTAATAAATCTAATAAAAGTCTCTTGTTTAACATATTCTTACAATACATACTACATACATAGTATCAACACATGAGGCAAATGACATACAAAGAAGAATAGATATGGAATTAGACACATTTAAAAATAGCTTTCAAATCAATGCCTGTCATTAGCATTGTAAATAGTAAACCAAACATACTTATAAATTAAGTTGTTGATAACAAAATAAATATCTATACAAAGATTAAACAAAGTACATTCTAGTACACATATTATACAACGGGTTTTCCAATTAGAGTAGGTCGATGTCGAAATTTTGTAGCGACAAGTGTTGGTTTGACAACGTGTATAGCATTTGCCATATATATGTATATAATTGCTCAATTCACAACCTGTTGTAAGTGTTGTAGATCGTAAAAATATTGTTGGTAATTTTCACATAAACATGTTTCTAAACAAATGATTATTTGGAAATTACCAGCAACATTTATACGATCTACAACACATACAACAGATTGTGAATTGGCCAAATATATTACGGGAAATCACACTTCGTAGGAAACTGCAAACCTTGCAGATCTTGCAAGTATAGGATATATGCTACAATATACAACACAACAAGAACAAAATAAAAGAAACTTCTATTTCCTATACAGTAGCGGATGTGCAATGCTAAAAACTCTAGGAAACTTCTTTTGCATATGTGCAATACCAAGAGTACTGAGAGAGACTATTTTATAGTGTATACAACATAGAACCATGATACCACAATAAAAGGTAAAACTAACAGCGCAGCTGTAGCTGGGAGTTTATATTTCCCAAATGTCAAAATCGCTTTATCAGAGCAACAAGTTATGAAAAATTTGAGGCGGCGGCTAAACAAAAAAATTTACTACAAGCCGCCTGTTTCGAATAAATTTTTATATGAACATTTGTGTATGAAACATAAAATTCTCTGCTGTAAAGGAAAATTGTATATCACATTAAACAAATTAAACCAAACAATGCATTTTTAACGGGATAACAATATTTAATAATACTATCAAGGCGATTTATTTGGTGGCGGCTGGAATTTTTAAAAACGACGGTTGCGGACGACTTTAAAACAATCGACTTGCTTCTCTGTTTTTGACAGACAGGAAACATTTTACACTAACAAAATGCCAGTTGTTTTTGTATTAATGTAATTGTTTTAGGGCTAGTTCTACCTGTATTTATTGTATCATGCATAGAACTGAGTATAAAAATGAAAACTAACAGTAGGTTAAAACTAAAAGAGCTGCGAATGAGGAGCACATATAGATGATCCTGACGTAGCTTCCTCTTATCCAACTGAGGATCAGATTGTAAACTCCATCAACTCTCTCAAATCAAATAAGTCACCAGGCGTGGACAGAATCGCAGTAGAATTACTAAAAGCAGACTCTTATACAAGCAGCAAAACAGAGGGCGTTATTAATAAATATACCAAAAAAAACCCAATAATTGGCATGGTATTACTATATAAATCATGGTAAACAGCGTAATTGGCCAAATAATTGACAAAAGGATTCCAAATAAGGTAACACCAGCACTGAGACCAGAACAAGATGGATTCAGGCCGAATAAATCCATCATCGACCATACTAATAGTCTCCGTGTAATTGTCGAGTAATCTGTAGCAATGCTGTTTACCATTGTTCTAGATACAATTTTGAAAAAAGCACTTCACAATGACAAGGGAATAGTATGGGGACTACCACGTCGCCTAAATTACTTGGACTACGCAGATGTTATCTGTCTTCTAGCGCACAGCTTCTTAGATCTTTCAGCAAATGTGAACAATATATCAGAAAGTGTAGTGGCAGCAGGCCTCAAAATAAATACGGGAAAAATAAAAATCCGACTCAATACAACAAATCAAGATTTATTCAACATTAACAATATTCAGATAGATGATGTCAACCAATTTTGCTACATTGGAGGAATAATAGCCAAAAAGGGCGGGTCAATCGCTTACAAAAAGCTCGACAAACTTTCGGCCAATTAAGACCCATCTGGCGCTGGTCATCTCTTTCCCAGCGAGTGAAATTAAACATATTCAGCGCAAATGAAAAATCCACCCTTCTCCATGGCTGCTAGACGTGGAACGCTGCACCGAGAGACATACACAAGACTCAAGTTTTTAAATTCAATATCCTCACAGAATTTTAAGAATCTTCTGGGCAAGGGATATATCCAATATCAAATAAATGGTCGTTAAGTTGACATACCCTTATAAGGCCACATAACGACAACACAAGGAATGCCATTGAGAGGAATCCACAGGGCAATCGAAGAAGAGGACGTCCTACTTGCACGTGGAGAAGACAGATTGACGCAGAGGTAACCGCCATGAGTAAAAGCTGGAGTGAAGTGAAAGCTATGGCACAAGACAGGCATACATTTAACCAATTTATTGAGGCCCTATGCTCCTTATAGGATTGATGAGAATATATTAGTATTATTATTATGGTACATCTGAAAAATTTTTTGTTATAATAAATTTACTAACTGTTTAAAAAAGATACACAATTTGAAGCAGAAAATTATATTTTTTATCCTACGGGTGCAAATATGCTACCAAAAGTGATTTACGCTAATATCTTTGTACGTAATGAAGAGAATTAAGAGTATATACGCATTAACTATTGAATTTATTTTTGTTGGTGCCACAAGTTTCACACAGCTTTTGTATGTAGGACAATATGCGTTCAGTTTAGTAAGATAGAACTTGCGTTATTGTTGAAGAATCAAGGTGGTAGCAGCTGCCAATAAATTGTGTTAATACAGCAAAATGTGTTAATTTAAAAGATTTACAACAAAACAAAGGCATTTTGCATGATAACTTATGTTTGTGATGTGCTGTCTAGGCTACAATGACATTTGGAAAAAGCAACAGTTACAAGGACTATATTGCGTCCTTAATCTAGAAGATAAACACAAAAGAATACCAAACCAACGTGGAGTAAAATGAAACTTACGTAAATTAAGCGTAACAGTAGAAAAAACAAATGAGTAGGAAAGGTAAAATTCAGCTTTTTCCCTGAATGGTCTGCAAAACAGAACTTCAAAAAGCATATAACAATGGTAATATGATAGAGGTAATAAAACTCATTGTAACAAAGAGTAAAAGGATGATTGGTATATTTGGTTGAATGTGTATTCCTCAGCGGCAATCAATAAATTACTAATCTAAGCATCTGAGCACACGAATACTAGATTAATACCATAGACATACATTCATATATAAAAATTGTGTGTGCTAAAGAGTTAAGAAGACCATTTAATAAGGAATATCTGTACACCAATTCATTTCGAAGAGCAACAAGCTCTTTCGCCAGAACTCCATGAAAATGTTGCATTGTATTTTTCCTTTTTCTTTCTAAATTGTAGCAGGAACATTTGGTGATTTTAGTCTATTTTAGTCGCAATTACTTATGTTCGAATCAAAATTTATTGTATTGTTTTTTTAAGCTTAACATAGAACGTTTGGCTTTATAAATAATTATTTATATGCGTATGTATATTTATTTACCTTTCTTATTATTTTTACGCCTTAGAATATTTTTTTATTTTATTTTTTTGTTATCAACTGTAATTTGATATTATGTCTAACAGTAGTTAACGAATATGTACATATATATAATAAACAAATCTACAATCAAAAGAGTAAAAAAGATTGAATTTTATAAATGAATACGTTAGCATTATTTTTGAGAGTAAAAATAATTGGCAAAAGTTTCAAAAGGTCAAAAAATCAAAAAGATATAAAATTTACTAAAACTTTTTATACTTATACTAATAATATAAAAGTATTGAAACATAAATTTCTTGGGCTTATTTTAAATCTGTAATTAAGATATAAGAAACTGCTTTTAGTTCCTTGTTAAGAGAACAGCAAGAGCTTTAATCTGCAGCATGTCATAGGTTCCTTTTATTCATTCCCTTAAAATTTACTCCAAACGAAATTTCATGGAATGTTTTTCCCACCCTGTGATCCTCATGCCTATCTTCAAAAGATAAGTAGTTGAATTTTACTCCCCGTTCTATATTCCACGTTAAATTAAAATGTGTGGAGTGACGGAAATATTATCTGCCTTATTTATAAATTAATTCAGTAAGTGCGACTTTATATCGCACACGAAGGGTTCCGTACGACCTACAGGGCTGCAAAGAGTACTCAGATGTATTAGTATAATGAATGTACTCGTATGAATTTCGAGTGTGCATATATTTATATGTTTTTTTTTGTATATACGTATGTATGCATGCATCTACATGTGTGCACATACATAGCCACAACAATATATACATATATACATACATACATACACATACATACATGAAGACATCCATGCATATACAGGCACACATAAATACGACTACATTCTAGTATACTTGTGCAGTCTTCTAGTACTAATACCATATACATCCTTTTTCGTTTGGCGATATTTTTTAGTTTTTAATTTTATTGTTATATTTCGTTTTGGTGATACATATTTACTATTTAGGTTTTTTTCGTTTTAACGAATTTTCCCGTTTTTTTTGCGATTTTTTTGGTCTTGTAAGATTTCCCGTTTTGGTGTTTTTTTTTTGTTCTAACGTTTTTTTTAATTTTGATATTTTTTTCTTTTGGATATTTGTTTGGATTGTTTTTTTTTTGTTTAAGTGCTTTTTTCGTTTAAGTGCTTTCAGTAATTTTGGCGATTGTTTTATCCTTTGGCAATATTTTTAATTTTGCGATATATGTAATTTTCGGCTTGTTTGTTCACAGAAAAAACTATAATTCATATTATATTACAAAATTCATAAATTCAAATATTTTTTTTACGGAAATGGGACCTGTCACAAAATTCGTAAAATTAAAAACTAAAATTCGTAAATATTTAATAAGAAAAAAATCGAATTTTTTTCTAATAAAATTTTCTATTGGAATATTTAAAAATCATACAAAAATATAATAAAATTTAAAAACAAATTCAAACACATGCGTGTTAAAATAAAAAGCTACGACAATTTTTTCTGTGTTGTATTACTTGAAGGGATAACTTTTAATTATCATTTTTCCCTTTAATTATTATATTTGTTTGTTTCAAGTGTCCAATTTTTATAATTCATAAGCAGTGTTGTCAGGAGCTGGAGGAAAAAAAGGTTAGAAAATGCTAAATATTACAAAAATAAAAGCTAAAAAAACTCTATGTATTTTTAATTGAAAACTTAATATTTTTTATATTATTTAGAAACTAAAAATATACAAGCACGGAAATTATTACACTATGCAAGAAGAACAATGCTAAGGAGTACATATCACTATATTTTTTGATGCGTTATAGTCGCCTAACTACAAAAACAGTTGAAAATTTAAATTCTAAGGTTTATGGTATTCATTTTAATCGACTTTTCAATTGTTTGATTAATCAATGAATCGAAATTGACGTTTTTAAATTACTCGAGCAATCGAGTAAAACTTTTATTTCGTTCGACTTATTGGAGTAAGCTTTACTGCTAAAAATTATTCGAGATAATCGGAAAATTTTTAAATTCAATCGGTTTTTTGTACATTTTTGTGGGCAGAAATAAAACAAGGGAAAAAAATGGAATAAAATATTTTGTTTTATTTACATAAAGAGATTTAGGCCGTATCAGCTCATTTTAAAATAGAATAAATACAAATTTACATTGGCCATACAACTAAAGTAAAAACAAAACAAGTTTTTTCGCGTTTTTATATATTTTAATAATAAAAACACAACATTTCTAAATAAATTAAATGATAACCTGATCCTTTAACCCTTTCAGGACCATAAGCTTCTGGGGACTTTCCCTTTATCATTTTGATATGAAATAAGCTTGTCAGAATCCAACTAAAGTAAAACCATTCAAAAATGTGAAAAAAAAATTTTGCGTAAACGAGTTTTGTTATGGGACACATGTGTCCCTGTAATACGCTTTAAATAAAAATTTATGTTTAATTTTGCGATAAATTATGGTGAATTATGACGTTTTGCGAAACAATTACGGTTAGTAGTAAAACATAGATGCACATTGCAGTCATTACAATAGTTATTAGTGCAATTTTCTACATTAATTTTTGCGCATTGAACACATCTCTTTCTTACGTTGGCTTTGAGCATAGAGTGCGAAGAAGCTGGTCTCTTGCTGACAGTGATTTTTGATAACTGGAATATTGGAAATTCTCTCTGACGCGAAGAATAGGCAGCGATTAAATTTTTGGCCACCAATCGTCTAAAATCAAGGGAGTTAAGTTGAGTCCCTTCAACAAGATTTTTTGCTTTACATTCGGTGTAAATAACGTAGGCATTGTTTACGCTTATATCAAGTAAGTCAAAAAATAACCGGAGGTAATATTTTATTTTCGATTTGCGGTCTAGTTCATAAAAGGACTTGCGCTGATCCATTAAATCTACTCCACCCATATTTTTGTTGTAATTCATAATAGCTTTCGGGCATTTTACGTTGATTTTCTCAGCACTACCAGCTATGCGACGTCTGACGGTGTCTGCTTCCACTTCCGAAAGAAAATTTGTGAGAAGCGTTACAGCTCTGTTGTCCATCCACTTCACAAAGGATATGCCCTCAAAGCTTGATGTGTGAATGTCTTCTCGCTTCATATTCCTATCGAGAGGCAAATTTTTTGGAATATTTTTTCGGTTGCTTCTTACTGTTCCACAGGACTTTATTTGACGTTTTTCAACTCATATTGTAACAAAGGCGAGTTGAAGAAGTTATCAATGTAGACCTCGGAGCCCACAGCTTTGAGTTTTTCTGTCAACTTAAGCACGACTGATTCCCCAAGTCCATATTCAGTTCCATAGTCTTTTCTTCCAGTGTATAGATCAAATTCAAAAAGATATCCGGAAGCAGAGTCACATCTACACCACATCTTAAATCCCCATTTTATTGGTTTGTTCTTGATATACTGTTTCGTAGCATTATTACCTTTGAATTTGATCATGTGTTTATCGAGAGCCTGTTTGTATGTGTTGTTCATTGCATTTTGAAATGCTTTGTTGAAATGACTTATGACAGGTCTGATCTTAAAAGCCCGATCATTCCTGTTTCCTTCTTCATCGTTATTGGTGAAGTGCAAATTTTGACGGATAACTTCAAATCTTTTTCTTGTCATTACATTACTTATGAAGGGTACACCCATATCAGGTTCTGTTGACCAATAACCACGAATGGATGGTAAAACGTGATATGCCATTACCAGATTGATACCAAGAAATGCTTTCATTTCGTCAGCAGTAACATCAGCATATCTACAGGATTCATGAACTATAATTTCTATCAAAACATCAAAGTTCGTAGTCAGTAAAAAGATCTGAAATGGTGATAGATTACAGTTGGGGTCCCCAACAGCGCAGATTTTCACTTTTCCAAACTCATAGTCACATAGAATACGTTTGCAGTGTATGAATTTCTCCATCTAAAATTTGGTTCACTTCTTTCTGTCGTATTTTTCTTGTAATTTTCTGGCATACGAGGCGCTTGTTCCGTTATCTCAACGACTTGTTCTGTTGTCTCTACCGCATTATCATCGATTTCACAAAATGCTGCACCTGCATCAACATTACCTTCAAGAAAAATCTGGTCTTCTTCATCTAGACACAAATCGTCTTCATCTTCGCTATTTTCCGCAGTAAGAAATTGCAATATTTCTTCTTCATTTAGGTTAAAAAATCTACGACTCTGGAAAGCCATTCTTCTAAAAAAATATTGTTACAACATGCTATAGAATTCACATTCACCAAACTTACCAAAATGAATCAGCAAATCAAAGAACAAAAATGTTTCTCTCAAATATCACTTTTTTAGCAAATTAGAAAACACGACCACTTCTCACAGCGTAAAGTAAGTAAATAGAATACAACTGCGCAGTCACCTGATAAAATTTACAAACTTAATGGGGAAGTCCCATTTTAGTTTTTTTAATATGCCAACTCTCACCACTATTAGCAGTTATTTCAAAATAAGTGTTGCCAACACAAATGTTCCATGATGTTCCAACATTTGTGTTGGGAACACTTATTTCGTCGTCAGTGTGAAAAGACTATTACATTCAAATTCATCAAACGAAAAGTTACCATTGACGACCACAGGGACACCCCTGTCCCTTTGCGTTTTTTTTTATAAATCTAGTTTTTTTTCTTGGAAATATCTCAAAACCGTATTTCAATTTGTAGAATATTGTTAAATTAAACAAAATTTTTTAATTTGAAAGAAAGAGAAAATTTCGTCTATGATTTAGAGCAGTTTAAATATCCCGTTTACGGTATGTGCAAAACTTGCTTTTTAGCTCTTAAAAAAACATTTATAAAATTTTTTTTCACACAAATTTTTTATAAATTTTAAGAACCCATCATTTAACTTTGCATTAAGCTAAAAATATCAATACTTTTAGTATTAGTTTATTTTTAACGCATATATTTCTTTTTGGGACACATATGTCCCCTGGTCGTCAAAGGGTTAAAAGAGTTTTTTTCACTATTCAAATGTCGCGCTTTAAGAAAATTTTGCGCCAGGAAATATTCAATACCATTCCGACTTATCCTGTATTCAATGCAGAATAAAAAATAGTCGTAATTGGCATAACATTATTGTTGTTATGAATATAAATACGGTTACACTTTGGACATATTTGCCCAAAAAACGTAACCACTAATTTTGCTTAGAGTTAGTTTGCTATAACTTGTTTTTATATCACAAGATAAGTTATGCTGCAAAAGGCTATTTTTATATTATTTTTAATAAATGCGAACCCATATTAAAAAAAAATATTATAATTAAAGGAAATACAATTTTAACTTATCTGTGGGCTACGTTTTTTTCGGCAATTATTTGCCAAGTGTGACCGTACCTTAAAGCTTTTATAATTCCGAACGTTACATTCAATATTTTACGAAACATCTAGTTAACTAGTTGCTCTCGAAATATCTTCTTTATTTCAAATAATTTTTGTTTGATATTTATATTTTCTAATTGTTTAAGAGACATTTGAAGTTGGTTTCTTTCTCCTTATTATTGTTACTACATTATTTACTTAATATTTTGATCCTGCGGACGGACTATTAGTATGAAATAACGTTCGAATTGAATGGCAAATTTCATATGAATTAAAAATTTTTTTCACTTTTTATTAAGAAATATACAAAAACTCATTAAAAAGAGAAAATTTACATAAAAATTTTTAATCGTGTTATTCGATTAATCAAACTAAATTACTTGAATAAATTTTTACTCGAAGTTTAACGGCCTATTCCATGATGTCGATCGCACGAACAATCAGAAATAGCAAGCGATAAATAACTGATTTGCATCCCACTATAAGCATATTTTATTTTTACATTAATATATATATTTACTAACACCCATATTCATAAATAAATAAAATGCATTTGAAATCTATTTTAAAAAAATTTTGTACGAAAAATTTTACATAAAATACATTTCAAACCCATTTTAAATTCTATGAATATGGGGGTAAATAATTAAATACAAAATTTAAATGTGTTGTTACCTGTATGCAAATTAGTTGTTTATCGCCAGACAATACATTTTTTGTTTGTCCGAACATTATTTGACTTTAATTATTCGATTAATCGAGCAAACATTATTCGAGTGAATATCCTACTAAGGAAAGATTTTTTTTTTAAATTTGGAATCTACCGATTTTATCATAATTTGTGAAGGGTTGTCCAATTTGGTTACAAAAACCACGAAAAAATCTTAAATCAAAATTACCATTAAGCCATTTTAATATTTTTTTATGTACGTACCACCCGTCTGCGGAATTATTTTATTTATTTATTTATTTATTGTTTGGTTTCCTGCACAACAAGACAAATCTTATAATTTTAGTGCAGGAATATATAAATGTGTATGTTTGAGTATAATATAATGAGATATTAAAATTAAATTAAAAAATTAAAATAATATATAAAAATTACAAATGAAAAGAGCAAAATTTAAGCAAGAATAGCTATTTAATATTTTAAATAATGCAAAGATATAGGGAGTATTAGATATTTAAAAAAAATCAAATAAATTTTTCTGATATGCATAGCGTTACCGTTTAGTTGTAGGGAGTATGGAATTATGTTCCAAAGAAGTGTAGCATTTAACATGAACTGCCATTCAGATACTAGGCTTTGATGCCAATTGAATGAGGTCAAACAAATATCTGGATTGCTGGGTGTATATGATTTATGTAGAACTACAAAAACTCTGATTTTTAAAAAATTATCAAGAGATACTCCAGGAATTATTTAGAGTACGGCGATATGTGATCATACCTTTTCAAACCATAACCATATCTGGTGATATTATTCAACATATGTAGGTCCCGGAATCAAATACGTCTTAGCAAGTAAGGTTCTTATGTTTAGTGGCGTATATAATTTGGTCATATGTAAAGTTCTCAGTTGCAAATACGTTTGTGCAACTAGACCTTGTACATGGTTACCACCAAGAGTTTTCGCCGACTGAACTACCGTAAATTTCTGATTGTTGATTTTGACTTCATACGAAACGTTGTTCGTGAAAGATCTTTTATGTACAGTTAGGCATTTGGATCTTTGTGGATTCAAACAAAGGCCGTCACTTAGGCCCACGAATATATCTTGTTTAGGTCATGATTGATTTTGTCAATATTTTCCTGAATGGTACGCACCTTGCAACTATGATACAACCGCACATCATCTGCATACATATGAACTTTGCAGTGCGAAGGTTGCAGATGTAAATCGTTTGCGTACAGTGAAAACAGAAGTGGAATAAGGAATAAGGAAATTTAGTTTTCCGGCATCGAGTTCGCATCGTAAGTTTTCAGCGAAATCAATAAGAGAAGTAACACAGCTGTGATTTGCGTGGAAGCCAGATTGTTTTTCAAACAACATATTATTTTCATATATGAATTTCATATATGAACAGGCAACGCAAAATTTTAATAGGACGAAAACCTTTGACCGATTTCGGAATTGGTATGATTTTAGTATGCTTCCATTTCATGGGAAAATAACTTTTAGAAATAATTGTATTAAAAGAGTGTGTTAAGTAAGGTGGTAAGAGCGTTAAGCTTATCTTTAAAAACTTCGAATGCACATTATCATAACCTGTTATTTAAACCAGAATGACGGAAAATATGTTTTCTTTGTGCATAATTAAAAACATTTTTTTTTATAAAAATGTATAAGAAATCGAAAATGGAAAAAACTTATCATTTTTGTTGACTGAACCTAAAGTCATATATAGTATAATTAAAATAAGCTTAATCTTATGAAAATCGATGCATAAATTTATTGATTTTATTCACCATAAAGTGAAATTACTTGAAAGGGGTGGAAAATTTTGGTGGCATGCAATAACGTGCATTGAAATAGTGTCCATGGAAGGAAACTAGAAAAAGATATTTATAACATGAAGAAAAAATGTTGACTTTTTTAGGCTAAATTAAAAATAAAAAAATGGTAGAAAAAAGCCCAAAAGCTAAAAAGCTAATTTCGAGGCTAAAAGACTAAGTAAAATAGAAGGCTAAACTAGCAACATTTTTCACAAGATACAGCTTAATTTAAAAATTACATTTTACCTGATAGAATACACTTTAACCCTAGATTGGTATACATTCGTCGAAACGACGAGCATGGTTTTTATTTTTGTGTTATTTTGTGTCCCTTTATACGTAACACTCTAATTTTCTCTGTAACTCTAGCCGACAGTCCGTTGTTGTTGTGTGTGGCCATTAGGATTTTTTCCCGGGATTTTCCGTCCCGGGAATTCCCGGGAAAATCTCTTATTTTCATTTCCCGCTATCCCAGGAATTTTACTCGGGAATTCCCGGGAATAGAAATATATTTATACAGATACTATTTTGGCACCCAAAAATCCTTTTTTTCTCATTAAATTGTTATTGTTCATCATGAAATAACATCTATTTAAGGGGAAAGAAACTAAATATTTCTCAAAGTGTAAACTAGTTTTGATCTACCTGCCATTTTTTAAGCGCACTTTTGACTTAACTGCAAAAAATTATTAATTTGTGTGACTATTCTTTAAAATTTCATATAATTTCGTTTTTTAAGTGCACGCTCTATACCAGCACTTTTAGGATAAATGCCTTTAATTTTTGGTACTTTAACACAATTTTCATACAAAAATTCAATCTTAGTCTTGCGATTCCCGGGATCCCGGGAATCTATTTCTTATTTCCCGCTCTCCCGGGAAACATAAAAGTCCGGGATTACTGTTCGATGATAAAAATTAAGTTTTATAACAAATGCTTGAAACTCACTTCGTCTCTTCGATGAAGTATACCATTTATGTAAGTTTTTTTTTCATTCGTGATTTTTGAGCCGAGCTTTAAATTGAAGGTTGCATTTCATGTGCAAATTTAATGCAAAGCTAATTACTTTATTTATTGTTAACTTTTGCAACGAACTTGTTTAAAGAAAATATGTGTTTTAAAAGAATCATTTTAAAAAGAAGTTAAATTTAAGATCCTTTTGTAACAATACCTTTGAAGCAAAGCCAACTTTTATGTTAGTTTTTATTTAAAAAAATATTAACTAAATAGAGCAAAAAGTTTATGAAAATATTTTTAAATATTATTTAAAACATGTAAGAGAACAATATAAATTTGTCTCCATTGAAAAAATATTTATAGGAACTTATATTATTACTTTATTATAGGAACGGAAAATTGGTATTCGTTGATTCGACGAATTTCACCGATAAAGGGGAAAATTTAAGTGTACCAGTCTAGGGCTAATTTTAATCTGTTTGTTTTTTAGCATTCGTTACTGTTGCCTTTAAAATGTTATACTAGCTGTAAACATTTCAAGAGTTTGCCTCTTATGGTGTGCACGATATGGCTTATTGTCAAAATTACATCAATTGAGAGAATAACCTTTAATTTTCAGTTTCCTTAAATTTTAGTATTTATTGTTATTGTCTGTATAATAATAATACACTAACATTGAAAATTTCTTGTGTCTATACATCAAGTGTATATTACATGTGAACATGTTTCGTTGCTAGAAATTTCAGGACCTACAAATTTCAAGTCCGTATTTACGGCTCTCGAGAAAATTTCACCTTTATTTTTATATAAAAAAACAGTTCAGAAATTTGAAATCTTCTATTTTGCGACCGTCTACTGTAATAGAAAAAAAAGACTGAGAACACAGTTTTTTTATCGCATCAAACTGATTAGAAAAATTTCAGTTTTGTTATAAACGGAAAGAAAAAGTACGAATTTGTAAGTCTTTGTAATCAAACCATATGTCGCATGTGGCTATGTGTTTTTTTCAACGATAATAAATTGCCATTAAGCAAATTTAAATCGAATTACTTCATTAGAGCTGAAAAGTATTTAAATAAATGAAGAAGTTACGTTATTTTTAGAAGAAAAAAAATCAGAATAGGTTCATGTTTTAAGCGAAATTGTTGGTCCATGTAAAATGCATAAGAACTGATGCATCAATAATTCGAAATCAACAAAAATGAACATCAGCGCTTATTCAAGAAAACCACAGATATAATAAATCAATATGTATCGCATATATTCAGAATTCAGTTTGCAGTAAAAAAAAAATATTCGAGATAAGTCAATTTGTTAATACAGCGGAGATTTAAGCATTATATATTTTGTAAAATTTCCAATATAAAAAACATTTATTTTCATGAAAGCTTGAAAACAATGTCGTATGATATAAATTTTTTCGAATACTAGTTATACGCAAAGATTTGTACGAAAACTATTGCATACTTTTCGGGTTATTAATAAAGGTACGGAAACGCTGTGCGAATGAGTAATATGTTAATTCAATAACTAAACATACGCCGTACAGCGAAAATTAGCTTTTGACTAGGGTTTTTTTATTCGCAGACGTTCTTGTTTCCCAGGAGAGCGGGAAATAAAAAGAGTATCCCAGGAATTCCCGTGAATTAAGGAACGTAAAAAAATAATTACAAAAAATTTTAATATCCCGAATAAAATGATGATGAGCAAAATGAATCATTGAATAATTCTTTATATTAAACTTAGGTTTATGTTAAAAGTATAACACAAACAAAACAGCTTGGAAAGAATTAGATAAAAATGCAAAAAACAAATAGATTCAAAGTAAATTAGGTAAACAAGAACAATATTTTTATCGAAATTTTAAGCAAACTTTTTATTTAAAAACTATTTTTACACCTGGCAAAAATGGAGCATTAGTAACATCAATGATGAACTGAAATAAAAGTAATTTTATTTCTGATCATTCATCAGTGACTTTGGCACGTGGCTGTCATAGGTCGGAAGTGATCCAAAGAGCGATTAAAGGGTTTTCTAGGATAAATGTTGCTGACAAAGAGCAGTCTTAGAATATTAACCCTTATGTGCGCGGCAAAAAAAAACACCTTATAATGCGCTGCAAGGTACCCGGGTACCTATATACAAGTTACGTAGAAAACAAATATCTTCGCACTTATGTACTTATAAAATAAATATGGGATTGACAATATATATCTGTAGCCAATCTCATATATATTTTACTAGGTTTCAACTTGATATTTAGTGCGAAAGTACTTCGTTTCAACGTAACTTTTATATAGGTACCCGGGTACCTTGCGGCGCAATAGAAGGTGTTTTTTATCGTGCACATAAATGATGCTTAATTTGATTAGAAATTTCTACGTCTACCACGTTTATATAGACTTTTATTTATTTATGTAGAGCTACTAATAACTAACAACAAATATAAGTACTTACAATGGCCTCATTCCCATATAAAACACGTACAGGTGCCCGGGTACCTTGGTGCGTATTTAAGGGTGTTAAGAGTAAATTGGTATCTAACGTAAAGTACAAAATTTTTTTTAACTATACGGCTGCAAAAATACAAACTTTTTTGAAAGTTAGAAGAGTTTCAGATATGCAGATCATTAATTTCAATTAAAAAATTTTGGTTGAACACACCAAAGGTACCCGGGTACCTAGGTGCGCACATAAGGGTTAAATTAAGTACTTTACTTTTTGATATGCAATGGAAATTCCCTGCACTTAGAAAATTTGTACTTTTATATTCTTTGATGCATTTGGCTTTTTAAAACAGTCAATAGATGAGTTCAGTCTTTAATGCAAGTGGTCTTCCAAAAGTTCAGATGTTTTCAGTTCAGAAATTTTGTGTATTTTGTTGCGAGATTTCATAAGAAAATTACGATATATTGCATTTGCACTCTCGTAACACTATTTGCATCAAAAACAGAACTCTGCTAATGTATTAATTGTTTCATCTCACAATAGGTTTCTTATTTAAGTAACACAATTGTCAGTTGCTGCGAAAAGCTTTTCGCTCTCGTCCGCGTTCGTTTTTCCGCTGTCTTCAAATAATTTCAGCTTGGTAATAGAAGCTCTTAAAGTTTCCTCGAAACTTTTTTCTTTCAAAACATCACTGTTATCTGAACTATGCATAAAGATTTTGTACATATCTAATTACCGTGCATTTTGGTGTACATTGGAGAGCATTTTAGTTTTTTTTTTTATTTCTGTAAAACAAAATTTATTTGAAATAATTAATTAAAGAGACAACTGTTTTTCTCTTCGATCTTCAATCCAAAATAATTTAATATACACTTTGAGCCTTCGTAAATTTTTTCCCCCTTACGTAGATGCAATTTCACGATGAGCAATAACAATTTAAAGAAAAAGAATAATTTTTTGGTGCCAACATCAGTATTTTTTATAAATATAGTTAGATTTTAAATTTCCCGGGGAAGAGGGAAATGAAAATAAGGGATTTTTCCGAAAATTCTCGGGACAGAAAATTCCTAAAAACAAACCTACTATTGACGTTACTTTCAAGCTAAGTGGATGCCAGATACGTCGATATTTATATTCACTATATGTGTTTGTGTGCATTTGTTAAAAAAAGTCACACATATTGAAGCTGAATATTGATGCGTCTGGTACCCGCTTTAAATTAACATAATGAAATACCACTACGACAAAACTTTAATTTTGAGGACAAAATACCAAAATAAGAAACTGAAATTATTCTTCTATTGGCAGCGCTTCCCACACAGTGTTTAAGATATATTATAATATTATATATATTCAAACACATCCTAAAATAAAACTTAAAAAAATATGCACTTTTACACCTAATGCTATAAATATTTACCAACCCAAATTTTCAAAACCAATATTTGCAAACTTAATATTACAAGAATGGTAGCAAACTACATACACATTAGTATGTGGCTTAACACAAAATCACGTGTTCGATGACTTAAATATTTAACCTTATGCACACAGAAATATTTATCTATCCATTGAGGAAACAGCGGTTTAACATGAAAGCAAATTTTATGGTTTTTTTATGCAAGAAATAAATTATTGTTTGCCACGAATTCAAGATACCATATAGAAAAGATTTATATTTCCAAGATAAAAGAAACATTTTACATAGGGTTATAAAAAAAAATTCCCGGGTATTATAGGACCTAATACAATATTTACTAAAACTTTTAATTTCCGGAATCCATTGATTTTTTATGAGCAACATGTATAAAGTATTTCACAAATAAGAAAATAGGTAAAAAACAAAAAGATTCAAATTATATTAGATAAGAATGAACTAAATTATTATCGACATTTTAAGCAAACTTCGTACTTAAAAACTATTTTTAGACCGTGTAAAAAGAAAACATAATTACAAATTATTAGTAAAAATCACCGATGAAACTTTTTACTTCTTATCATACTCGTACATCAACGATCTTAACATGTGGTTGTCAGAGGGCGGAAGTGATCAAAAGAGAGAAAGAGATGTTGATAAAGAGCAGTCTTTTAATATTAAATTCAGTATCTTACTTATGATTGCAATGATTTGCCTCAGAACATTTTTAGTTTTATATTCTTTGTTGCAAATGGCTTTTTAAAAAAGTCAGTAGTGGGATTCAGTATTTGTTGCAAATGGCCTTGCCAAAGTGCACATGTAAAATATCGTAGCTGTCAATTTTGTTGTCGGCTTTCATAAGAACGCTACAATATTTTGCATTTGCATTCTTGCAAGAGCATTTGCATCAAATATTGAACTATGCTTATGTATTGATGTTTCATTTCACAATCAATTTCTCATTTAAGTAACACAGTTTTCAGTTGTTGAGAAAAGCCTTTCGCCTTCGACAGAAATTGCCCAGATAGATAAGAGGGCATTGTAGAAGTTATCAATATTTTGGTCCTTTTTCCGCTGTCTTCAAATAACTATAGTTTAGTTTAAAGAAAACAAGAAAATTTGGGTGCAAAAATCGGTACTTTTTTATGTATATCCACAGATTTTTAATACCGGGAATTTCTGCATAAAATTCACGGGAAATCGGGAATCAAAAATAAACGATTTTGGCAGGAAATCCCGGGAAAACCCGTACTCATTACGGACATGTTCCATCAACTATTTTTAAATTGCAAATCGAAGTCAAAAGAAAACTTACAATATCTCATTGAAATGTCAGTTCCATCGCATGTCCTTACCGAGAGTTTGCCTGTATATTGGTTACAAATAATATGCATTATATTTACAAACTCAGCGGAAATATATAAAGCTATTATCTAGCACATATTTTGAAAAATAGTTTTCTAGAATACTCAAATTCCAAAATATCGCATAACATTGTTTTTGGATTGAATTTTCTTTTACATACTCATACATATCTAGAACGGACTGTAGTTGAATGTTATTTTTAAAATATTATGGTTTAACGAAATGCAACTTTTAAAGGTTTATCAACAAACCATTTTCAACCTTTTGTTTGGTACTCCGAATTCTTATTTGTACATTAGACAGGGTCGGTCGCATTAAAAAAAATGTGCGGGTCATGCCCTGGAATGAAAGATATGAAAATGATGTTGCTAAAACGGGAATATTCTTTTGCCACGCCCAATAATACTACACTTTTTATTTTTTATATTTACCGCCGCAATTTAAAGTCCGAATTTATTATATCGCTGTTTATGGCTTAAATGTAGCTTCATTTTTGCTCCCGGCGGCTTTTTAATCAGACATCAGATGCTAGGCGCCACTTATGCCATCGCGGATCCTTCCCTCCTAATGTCCAATTTTTCTCACGAGGCAAGAAAGCCCTCCTAAAACTTTGCATATCTAGCTTTTAATATACTAATTCTAGGCCATGCCCCAAAATTTAGCCTCTTATTTTCATTTTCACAAATATACATATCATTATATTGTGTCGATCCCAATACGCAACAAAAAAAATTTCTACCAGTCACGCCTTAGAATGAAAGGTATGTCAGTGACGTTTCAAAAACAGCAAAACAAATTTTTAACGTTCTAAGATACAGCACTTTTTATTTTTTATATATAGCACCAGAATTTAAAGTCCGATCTCATTATATTGAATATTTTTGCTTAAGACTTGACAGCGGCTTAATTTTTGCCTCTGGTAGCATTTACATTCTAGATCAAACTCTGGGCGCCACTTTTGCAATCGCAGCTTAATTTTGGGCGTGACATATATTAAATTCTAGCAGCCATATTCATAATTAAAGGTTATACACTGCCTATGCACTCAACATATCCAGTGCATAACTGAAATACGTATTAACCCTTAACTATCCACAAGTGTCTCGTGGACAGATTTTTGAATTCTATTGCTCATAAAAACTAAAGTATTTATTTTTGGTTAAAACCGTTTTACCTACTATACCCCGAGGGTCTTGAGAATACAAATGTGCAATTAAAATATTTGTAGCATAAATAGTTTATTATTTACATATTATCAATAAACAAAAATAGTAACGCATCAACCCAGCAGTGTCCAATAGACACATTAATATATTGTTTGAATCGAGGCGGCCAATTTTTATACAATCGACCGCCGATATTAAACTGTCTAGTCGCCGGCGGAGTCATTGCTTCTCCTTGTTTCTCTAAACAGATTTCTTATTTACATTTATAATAAATCAATCAATCTCAGATCATATTTTGTCACAGTATTAGTCTTAGTGATTATTTGGTGTTAGAAATGGCTAAAAAAAATAACACAGGGAGAAATTAAAAGTGTCAATGAAAACATTTTCGGGTGTGAAATACCAGATACGAAGAGGATTATGCTATTCATACCTGTTCCAAAAGTGCCGGTACAGAAGCAGCATCTGAAGTGAAGATGAACCATTATGACGTCAGCTGCAGGAATATGTTGTGTCTATTCAAACACATAAGGGCTGAACCTGAGAGCATTGTAGAACTCCTCGCCACAATATTATTTGCCAAGAAATAGTGGAACCGATAGACAGTTTGAAGCTATATCTTAACGAAAAGTTTTCAGAAATTATAATGAAATATACGAATTCTGAAGCGCATAGAATTTTATAAAATCTATTAAAGCCGACAGACACAATAGATATGTAGGCATTTATAAGACTTTTATTAACTATAGTAGTCAATAAACAGGGAGGTGCTGATTTTAGAGAGTACTGAGATCCACTATTAGAAACCCGATATTCCGCGCCACAATGGGAAAAAATAGATTTGCTTTTTTACTAAAACTCTTAAGGTTCGATGATAGAAAATACAAGATCTCTCAAAAAGTCAAAAGACAAACTTGCAGCTAGTAGGAAATCTGACCTTTTCGGAGACGAGTATCATTCAAACAGTATCTACCCAGAGAACCAACAATCGAAGTGCTGATACACTTGATCAAATGGTTCATGAGTATACAGTTCGACGGAGAACAAATAGATGGCATGTTGCCTATTTTAAAAAAGTAATAGATGTTGTTAGAGTCGCATAACTAGTTATATGGAAAACCTTATATGCCAACATAAAAAGAAAATGCAAAGAAAACTTTTCTTGCGAGAAATAGCAATTGATTTAGTAGCGCCTCGCATACGAAGATTAAACAAGAAAGGGCTGACGAGTGTTCACTTAAGCTGTTTTTAGACTATTATACAAGCTGTTCCACTTCTCCACAAAATGCCACCCTGATATAATATGCTATTATTGCTTTTTTAAAACTCTCCATAAACTCATTATATCAGGGTTGCATTTTCTACAGAAGTCGAACGGCTTGTGAGATAGTGCAAAGCAGCTATTAGCAGCCATCAAAGATTTGCTATCATCTGATCCTGCCATTGCTCAAGGAGGTGCTCAATCATCTGAACCTGATACAAAAAGAAGGAAGGGTTGTCATATTTGTCTTTCCTAAATATCTACACAGTGCTGTAGGAAATGCAAATGCGATGGCTGTTCGGAACACTCTGCAGATAACATTATTTCTAATGTTTTTTTAAAAAATAAGTTTTTGAATATAAATAGACAAAATACAAAAGTAAATAAATAATACCAATAAAACATTTTTCTAATGCATGCCGCCTTTGTTTTTCTTTAAATGTTATTAATTTCTTTAATTAGTCCGTTGGACACTACTGGTAAGTTACGTTGCAAAAGCATACTGGGTAGTTAAGGGTTAAGCTTATGTACTCGTTCTGTTGGAGTTTATTCATAATACTTTTATATCCAATGTCTAAGAAAAATTTTAACATTTCTATTTTATTTAAAATCAAATTAAAAATTTAAGATTTATTAAACAAATGCGCCAGACGGAAGGTGGTACACCACCTGAACAGTTTAATAGTGTGGAAGAAGAGTTGGCGTCACGGTTTCCGAATCATTTTAAAGTATCCAAAGTATATCAATCATTTCAAAATCAATTATATATAAAAAATTTTTTATTAAATAAAGCAGTTTTTTGACAGTTATTTCAAAATGACAAAATTAAATTACTAGTTATATACTGCTTATGCAGTGTCTATCTCTAGATTATAAAGAATGATTATGAGTAACCAAGTATATATGTAGTTCACAAATTTTCATTATGAATACAGCCGTAGGTATTCAAAGTTTTATAAAAGTTTTTCTACCACATGGAAAAATTGGAAATTAGGAGGGAAGTATCCGAAATGGCGTAAGTGGCAACACGAAAAAAAGAGGTAAAACTTAAGCCACATTCAAGCAATAAACAACAATATGTAATATGATGAGATCGGAATTTTAATGGTGGTGCTATAAAACATTTTTTCTGGCTCTAGAATCATCATAGCTGGTGACTGGTGCAAATTTTTTTGTTGTGTATTGGAAGCGATACAGTACAGTACAATGAATGTAAAAAGAAAAAAATGGGCTTAAGTTTGGGGCGTGACATAAAAGTGAGTGTACTCAAAGCTAGATACACAAAGTTTTGGAAGAGCGCGCAAAAAATTGGCCATTAGGAGGAAAGAGTCCGAGCGGGCATAAGTGGTGGCCAGGCTTTCATGACGGACTAAAAAGCAACCAGTGCCAAAGATGAGGCCACAGTCAAGTCATAAAAAACTATAAGCATGACAAAAACATATATTTTTGTTTTACAAACGAATCTTTCATTCTAGGGTTTGATTAGTGTTTTTTTTCGACCCACCTTAATGTACACACATTCTTCCATATATAAAATGCTAGCACATACATATATACATTCACAACTAAAAAGGTGTTTATTGGCGTGAAAAATGTAAGTTTATGTGTATAGAAAGAAAAATATTTATTTATGCATACTTCCACATTTATTTACCTATAAGCTTAAGGGTACACACACATATGGTAAAAAGTGTTGTGCCATAAAACTATTTTATAAAAAAAATTAATGTGCAAAAAATTAGTTCGTTTTTATCCCTTAAAAATATGTGTAAGATTTTTTATATTTTTGCAAAATATTTGGTACCTTTCGCAACTTAACCATACATATCTGTATCCATACTTTTCTTGCTTTATAAAAAGGTACATTTATAGGGTATTTATTTTATATTTTTAAAATGTGATTACTCTTTAACACATAAATTTTATGTTGGTTTAAATAAGTTTAAAAAAGTGTTCTTGTTAAATAAATTTACAGGAATGTTAACATAAAGAGCGAAATAATATATTCTTACGAGTAATATTGAAAGTATGTTGTTAAGTTTTATAAATCGGAAAACTTCTCCTGTTTCATACAAGTTATAATGCCAATATTATGTGAATTTGTCATACTGTCATACTCTTTAAGCTATTTTTGAAAACTGCTGATCATATACTACTTGCGTTAACGCATTACAACATACCCTATTATTTAAAGCAGCACTGTTAACATGTTAGTACAAAGACGAAAAAAAACAAGCAACATTTTAACATGTTTTTAACAGAATGAATTTTATAGCGTTACATTTTACAAATTTAACGTAGCGTTAAACACTAAAAGACAGAGGACAATGCACGATAAGAATTTATTAAATTTATGTATGAGTGTTGCTATAGCAAAGAAGTATGTGTGTGTATTCTTAAGATGTGTTCATGTGTTTACTAAAAAGCGGTAGAGGTGAATAATTTAGGTTTTATTTTATATACAAAGCATAAATTGGTATTTATTTGTTTAAAAATTGCAATAAATTAAACAATATTTATTTTAGTTTTATGGGAAAGTTTTTACATTTTTAATGCTAACGATTTGTGTACATTTACATGAGTTAAATAGAGAAATATATATTTTTTGTAATATTGTTAGACTTATGTAAATTTGTTTCAGTGGCCTATTGAGTTTGATGTTTAAAATATATCGGTCTTATTTATAAAAAAAATTAAAATGGATTTGAAATGTATTTTCAGAAAAATTTATATGGAAATTTTGTCCTAAACACACATTTAAACCAATTTTATTTTTATAAATAAGGCAGTATATATTTAAGGTATATTTTTGAAGCCATTGTCAATATTGCTATACGATTCTATTTTGCAATCAATTCAGAAATATGATATTGAACAAAACTCCATAAGCAAAAACTAGACATATGGGAAACAAAGCAGGGACGGTAAATATCAGTTATCGATATCAAAAAATTATTTTATAAAAAAAAATCCATCTAACACAGATATTTTTCAATGTAAAAATAAAAGGTGGGATGTAACTCTTGAAAAGAAAGTTTTATTTTGTCGTCATAAAACAAAAATCTTTTGAGGAGTTTTATTTTTCGCGTCAAAATAAAACTGATTTTGTGTAAATTGACATTATCCGTACTTATATAAATTGTCAAAAACTGTGCAGTGTATTCCTGCAACACAGTTAAGTGTAGAAAGAGCATTCTCTGCACTTAAGTTGGTATTGAGCGACCGCGTTAGAATTATTTCGCCGAGAATTTATTAAAAAATTATGTTCGTCAAACTAATTAAGTAAATTACTACACACATTATATCAGATAGACTCCATAAAACGAAAAAAATATATTTTCTGTTCAGTAAAAAAAAGAAAATAAACAAAACGACTTTTATTTTAGACAGAAAAAATCAAAGTAATCATAAATTGATTTTTATTTTCTGTCGGGAAAAGTAAAACTTCTAAAATGAGTTTTATTTTATGACGGCAAAATAAAACTCTCTTTTTTAGAGTTTCATCTGATCTTTTTCGTAGAAAAATTACTTTTAACTGTAGAGATGAGATCGTTTTTAGGGTTCCGTACACCAAAAGTGTAAAGTCTGTAGAATAGACTACACCAATTAACACCGATATTTAAAACAATAAATATTAAAGGGTGTTCTATCATTAAATGTAATTTTGACTATGTAATTTAGACAATTTGCTGTATCTTCAATCTTCAAATTTAAAAAAAAACGCTAAAACTAAAAAGTTACAAGTTTAAAAAAATGTCAAAGGGAAAAATCACTTAAAGAAAAAAGTACCAGAATTAAAAAAATCGTTAAAACGCAAAAAAAAATCACCAAAACTAAAAAGATCGCCAAAAAACGAAAAAAACCCACTAAAACGAAAAAAGTCATCAACACGAAAAAAGCACTTAAACCTAAAAAAAATCTCTAAAACTAGATATATCATCAAAAAAAGAATAAAATTGCCAAAAATTAAAAAAAAAACAAAACGAAAAAAACCCCAAAACAAAAAAAAACGCAAACACTAAAAAAAATCGCCAAAAACCGAAAAAAATGGACAAAACGAAAAAAGTCAAAATAAAAAAAACGCTAAAACTAAAAAAATCACCAAAACCGAAAAAACGCAAAAGCTGACAAAAAGTGCCAAAAGTAATTTAAATCACTAAAAATCGAAATAAACTTTAAAACAAAAAAATACGCCAGGACGGAAAAATCACCAAAACTAAAAAAATTTTAAAAAACTAAAAAATTAAAAAAAAATAAATAAAAAAACTAAAATTAAACGAAACAGCAAAATGAAAAATTTACCAAAATGAAATAGAGGCAAAAACGAAACTTTACTTAATTTATTTAAAATCCCTATAGATTCTGAAAGAGTTCGTCAATACTAATCTATTGGTATAGATCTCCGTAGACTCTAACATTGAGAGTTTTTGAGTTAAAAATTTTAATGATAACTGTTATTTACGGTCTATGAACCAAAGCCATATTTTTCGTACAATTTTTTTCGTAAAATTTTTAGTGTTTTATCGAATAGCGGCTTCTCTGAGTAAACATCTTTGCATAGCCGTCTTAGGGGTTTTCTCCTCCCGTATATCGAAAAGCGGCTTAGCTGAATAAATAGTTTTGCATAGCCATACTCGGTCGGACTTAAGGGGTTCCTCCTCTCGGTATATCAAAGAGCGGCTTTGCTGAGTAACTATTTTTACATAGCTGACCTTCAGGCAGGTTTCTTATCTCGTTGTATAAAAAATAGGCTTTGGTGAGTAAGATTTTTTGCATGCTATAATAAAATTTTCCGCCAAGGCAATGTAATTTTCTACTACACAAGTTTACAATGTTTTGGACCAGACCAAGTGAAAGTTGTTTCCTATGTAATTTGGGGTGCTTATGTAATTTGTTCTTGTTTTCAAAATATACACATTTTTCAAAAATGAAGCTGTTACACAACGAATGTTAACATAACTGGAGAACGGCTTGTGCTATTCAGTTCAACAAAAAACCAAAACTAGATAACAATATTATCTTCAAGTCATGCACATATTGTATTCTAATATGCTCAGTGGTAATGTTCACTTTGAGCTAAAAACTGTATTTACTTTACACTAACAATATTATTACATTTCATAGTCTGTAAGAAATTTGACCATACAACCAAATATCTATCTTTTTGATCTTACTAAAGACTATAATATAGCAAAAATTGTTAAATCGGACTAGAAACAAAAAAAGGCAAGCGTTAAAAATTGTACATGGCCGAAGTGCCCTACTTTGAAACTTCATACCTTCGTGCATAAGCAATTTGAATAGTTGGTGTTCTAAACCGAAATACTCCTCTGCTATGTCCGCGATAAATTTTATTCAAATAGGATTATCCGTTTAGAAATGTCTAATTTATATCTAAAATATTTTGATTCTGCCCCAGTGTGCACTGGCGAATTTTTTATTTAACAAATTCAGAAAAGAACATCTGAAAATCAGTATTCTTCAAAGACGCGTGGAGCAGAGTCTGGGTGTTACAGTGTCCATGGGCTTTTGACATTTTTAAAAGTGTCAGAGTGTCCATGGACTTCGTTGTGCTTTTTTGTGTGTCATAAACTAACTTCTTCGGGATATGTAAGGATGAGGACCTTTTGTTAGCGGTCCTCACAATAGAAATATTTGCATATAAAATAACGTAAATTTTTTTAAATCTGATGACACATTCTAAAGTTATTCAAAGTTAAATATTAAAGCGGACTATGTGTACCACAACATGCATATGCGCAGAATATATGTATACACCAGCATTTAGATTAACTCAGAGATTGTAAAAATCCACAATGGGTTAATATATACTTGTATCTAAATTTTCCTACTTATTTTATTTTACCTTATGTATTCATTCATATAAAATTAAATGATAGACTTGTGAGATCCAAATTAAATTAAAAGACAAGTATCCTATTTATTCCCTCTTGTTTACACAGGCACTCATTTTTAAAGTCGATGAACATTGGAGGGCATACAAGAACATGGTGGTTGAAACAAAATTTATAGTATGATGTTATTATCACGTAGACGGTGTGAGGTTTTAGTAAAATATAAACATTCGTACATTTTGGTGTAAATGCTAAGCCCAAAGGCCATCATAAGAACATACGACAGTGCAATCTGTTAAACAGAAAAGTTTTTTCGACATGTAAAAATGTATTTGTCATCATAATGACACAGTTACATATGTAGTAACATATGTTGTAAGTCAAGGCCAGATACGTAGACATTTATAAATTTCATAGTTTTTAATTTAATTTCATAGTTTTAAATTTAACATGAATAAATGATGTAATTGTTTCAGTGTTTTTAGGGAGCAGCGAATTTATTGGTAATTTATTGCAAGGACCCTATGTAATAATTACCCGACTAGAAATTTTCCCAATACTCATATTGGGGCCCGATTGGGAATGCATGTGGCACATCCGAAAGGGTTATCCCATTTGTGATTTGATCGGGAACTTGATGGGATAGCCCATCTACAAATTAATGACTTAACAAAAGTTCTTCCCAAGTGGGGAACTATTGGGAGCTTGTTGGGAAAATCTAACACAGATTTTTAATCGTATATTTTGCTCATCTTCAACAGAGGTAAATATTACATACTTTGGTCCCTTGGAAAGCTTCAGCAATTCTAGTTCAATATTAGAGTTTGATATTTTCCCGATTTGAGCAAAATTTTGCAAGATTTTGATATTTCCCCACAGGAAACCAATCGGGTCCCAAATACGTTTCTGCGTTACATCGGAATCGGGATCCCAGTTAGATCCCAAATGTGTTTGCATAAAAATTTCTAGTCGGGTATTCGTGATAACTATTACTATTCGTAATATTCGATATATATATAACTAATTATGTTTAATAGTTATGAATAAGAAATACCATAACAGTTATAACTCATTTTATATAATAAAGTTTAGGCACACAAATTGTTTTATATAAGATATTTTATCGTAGGTAAGAGGTTTAAATTGAAACATAACATAGAAAAAATTAATTCCTTACTTCAGTGTCCTATTTAAAAAGAAATAACACTTGTAATTTTCTTAAGTAATAGTTATCTGTAAGAGAAATAAATATTTATCGATCATAATAGTTATGAGCCAATATAAAAATATATCAATTGGATATAATAGTTATGTTTTATTATACATAACAATTAAAACCAATTTTTGTGAGCATACCCGACTAGAAATTTTCGTGAGCTCCTAATTGGGACCCAATTGGGTTGTCCAATTGGTTCCCGAGTTGGGATGTAACGCAGAAACGTATTTGGGAACCGATGGGGCAATCCTTATAAGTTCCTCACCGGGAAATCACCACAAGATCCCAATCAGGCAGTCTACTTTAAAAACCGAAAAACTACCAACCAGAATAATATTTACTGTTTTTTCATTAGTCTCGACTTCAACAATTTTGTTAATCCAAAAACAATCAAAGACTTTTTTATTTTATTTATTTATTTTTATATCACAAACATACATACATATATTTATTAAGGTACGGTCACACTTAGCAAATAATTGCGGAAAAAAGTTGACCAACAGACAAGCAAAAATTGTATTTCCTTTAATTTCAATATATTTTTAAATATGTGGTCGCATTTACCAAAAATAATATAAGAATATATTTTTGCAGCATAATTAACTTTATTTTGTGATATAAAGACTAAGTAAAATCACACTAACTATGAGCAAAAAAAGTGGTTACGTTTTTTTATACAAATATTTGCGAAGTATGACCGTACCTTTAGGTTTTTAAGGCTATTTCATTAACGTACATAAATACTAATGGACATAAATAAAAACTGATAATATAAATTATTATTTTATGAAAGCTAGCTCCTCTTGTTCTATAATCATGTGTCGACGACATGTCAACTCAACACCAAAAATGTGAATTCGTTTACTAGATACTGAGTAATAGTTAACAGCCTCTTGCAATTCTCTAGAGCTTAGAGAAAAAAAGCAGCTGTCACTAGTAGTCAATTTTTATCGGAATGGAGTAAAGAAGTGCCTATTTATTCAGTGGCCGGGTGCGGTTCGTCAAAAAATATATCCATAATAATGAATAGTACTTTCTTTAACATTCTGGTAAACTATGAACGTTAAAAACGAAAAATACCTATAATATTAAAATTAATTCAGCTTGAACTCGATTTTTTCCCTCCTCTAAAACTCCTGTGCCATTTTGGTGCACATCAGTCCTTAAAATAATAAGCACTTGATACAGTTTAATCTGAAAATAGAAAATTTAAAATAATTTTTATAAAAAATGAAATTAGTGCATTTCAGCCAAGGGTAAAAATACAAAAAATCTATTAAAATGTAATTAGATATCGGAAAAATTGAACATTTTGTTAAAATCCTCTCTACGGTGTTTCTTATCTTCTTTTTTTTTGCATTACAAAGGACATTGAGCTTGTTTTCGAAGGAGAAAATACAGAATTTATTAATTTCAAATAGCCATGTTAAAATGACACAAATTTGTTGTAAGCTTGGGTGTTATCCGAGCTAAATATCCAAACTTTTCCAAACGTTTTCTTTGTACAAATTTTGTATTGAAGAAAGGTTTTGGGAAAGTTCGGATAGCTTTGCATACGTGAACAAATACAACTAATAATAGCCGGCAGGATGAAATTGAAAACGTATGTAAGACATTTATTTTGCTTCTCATACTTTCACAACAGTAAAGTTGTAACGAACGTACAAATGTATAATAGATTTTGGGAACACATTTTTATTTGTAGATTCAGAAAAAATGTTTCCGCACATTATACAAGCTCAAAAAAAGCACAACATTCAAAAAATCTTTTTCCAATTGGGCTTTCTAGTGATGTTGAAAAAGTATAAGAAGCAAAACACATCGTGCTATAACCGCCAAAAAAGCTTAAGCGCCATAAAGTAAATTTTACAGGAGAACTATTTTTTAGTTATCCTTGGTTTAAATCGAAGTAGAGCCCTTATATTGGCTATATAGGATTGTGTTGGATTGTTATATGTAATGTTAATAGTTTTAATAAATTTCCTATAAGACAACGCATGTTTGTGTAGGTTAAGATATTTTAAGATATTATTGATGCCATGAAAAATCAATTAATTTAATCAAATTATTTTAAAACTAGTAATTATTATCTTTATCAAGCTGTTCTTTAACCGTTTCATTGAGGTCCTTGCCGTTTTTGACACTAGTTTTGCTCTACTTGCAAAAGAGAATTTTAGCTTAAGCGACACATTGCAGTTACAAAAAAATGTAAACAAATTAAAAATTTAAAGGGAAACTGCACTTAAGCTAAAATTTCTTTTGCTGTATTTTCGTAACGGTACATGGCAGGACTTTGAAACTTTAACAGATAGTCCGATTTATCGTAAATAATAGATTTTCGTTCAAAAACGATTTTCGAAAAGCATGTCGCTTGAGCTTTTTTGGCGGTTATGGCTCGACATGTCTGGAGCACTCCTTCGAGACGTCTTGTGCATACATATATGTATGTATGTATGTTCATATGTACATATTTATGAATATGCTTACTTTTTAACCAATGCATGAACTTGTTGCCTCTTCTTTAGAAAGTCATTGTTCATCCAATACTGTGATCTGTTATGTTCTTTATATCTAAAAAAATAAATGATATATTATATATATACGTATTTACATTTCATGTTCATGCATGTAAATTACTTACCAATTTATTTATTTTTTCTCCTTTAAGAAACAATTATTTTTAATTTAATTTTATTTTATAATATTTTGACAACATAAATATACGTTGGAAGATATTGACAAAATTTTCAAAAAATTTATTTATATTTATAAAAAAATTGTAACTAAAAATATGTTTGAAGTTAAGTATGTTTTTAATTTTACCTAAGACAAACAAAAATTTCTGATCTTATTGATATCTAAAATAGACAAAAGCTTACATATATACATATATAGTACTATATATTTCATGCATAGAGAAGTTCATATAAAGTCTTTTTATATAATTGCACACACTTACACCTCGAATATGGCAGTAATTTTCTAAAACTGCAAGCAGCAGTATCAAGCCTTGAATTGACTTAAAATCACTCCTATCGCGAAAATTGCGAAAGCTCACGAGAAATTCCCAGACTTTGATATTCGCAAAAATTAACTTACATCGAAATATAAACCACATTAATGTTGATTAAAAATCGCGTAAGCGAAAAATCACCTCCATCGAAAATGAGTAAAACTACAGTAAAAAATTTGTGTTAGATTTGTCCAACAAGTTCCCAATAGTTTCCTACTTGGGAAAAACTTATGTTGAACCGATAATTTGTAAATGGGCTATCTCAGCAAGCTCCCGACTGGATCCCGAACGGGATAAGCCTTTTGGGCTTACGCCATGAATTCCAAACAGGGTTCCAATATGTGTATTGGGACAATTTCTAGTCGGGAAGTTCTTTCCACGTGGGAAACTATTGGGAACTTCTTGGGAAAATCTGACACAGATTTTTAGTCGTATATTTTGCTCATCTTCAACAGAGGTGATTGTTACATACTTTTGTCCCTTGGATAGCTTCAGCAATTTTAATTCAATATTAGAGTTTGATATTTTTCCGATTTGAGCCAATTTTTGCAAGATTTTGATATTTCTCCACAGGAAACCAATCAGGTCCCAAATACGTTTCTGCGTTACATCGGAATCGGGATCCCAGTTAGATCCCAAATGTGTTTGCATAAAAATTTCTATCGGGCATTTTCTTAGATAATAAGAAAACTACGTTTGATTTCATTAATGATGGTATTATTTGAAAGGTTTGAAAATCTTTTTTGCGAATGTAGAACCTATAACACAGGTGGAACCAAGTTCAGTCTGCCACCGGAGTCAAAGGTGGCGCATAGTGAAAATATACATTTATTGCAGCCCTGACTAAGCGCGACAGGAATGAAGAGCACGAGCCAAAGCTTCATTTTATGCCAGGAAAAACTCTGCCTATAGGGGGAACGCAATACTCTTTGAATAAGCGCTATAACTGAAATAATTAACACCTAAGCAGACAAAAGGAGAGAAAAAATATTAGATTTAATTACCCAGCAATGACAAGGCAATCTATTACCTTAGTGAAAAAAGGAGTGGTATTTTCGAAAAATGACTTTAACCTTAGTAACAAAGCCGAATTCCATCAAGTTAAAGCCATTGCAAGAAGGCAAAAAACGGTCTATATTAATTAGGAATTAAATTGGCCGTGTTGGTTTAGTTAACACTACATATTATTTAATGATAATGAACGCAAGCACTCATAAGGCCTCCCGACTAGAAATTTTCCCTATGCTGATATTAGGGCCCGATTGGGAATACATGTGGCAAACCCAAAAGGGTTATCCAATTTGGGATATGATCGGGAACTTTTTGGGATAGCCCATCTGCAAATTAGTGACTTAATATAAGTTCTTCCCAAGTGGGAAACTATTGGGAACTTTTTGGGAAGATCTAGCAAAAATGTTTAATCATATCATTTGCTCATCTTCAATAGAGGCGATTGTTACATAATTTTGTCCCTTGGATAGCTTCAGCAATTTTAATTCAATATTAGAGTTTGATATTTTTCCGATTTGAGCCAATTTTTGCAAGATTTTGATATTTCTCCACAGGAAACCAATCAGGTCCCAAATACGTTTCTGCGTTACATCGGAATCGGGATCCCAGTTAGATCCCAAATGTGTTTGCGTGAAAATTTCTAGTCGGGCTTGTTTCAAATTTCACGAAGAGCTCACTACATGCAAAGGAGTCATCGGTGTAATTTTGAGAGAGACTGCATGATGGATACAAATAACGGCTAAGCGGCGGAACCCGGTTGGAAATTTCAAACTCATAACTGCACGGAAAGAAAAAAAAACTGAAAAGAGTCTATCTTGAAAATAATATCCTCTGCAGAAGAACCCTATGAGAAATGCTCAAAGATGCTCCAAAAAAATTAAGCTTGCAATGAGCAAATAGATAAGCAGCAGATGGAAGTTCAAACTGGAGTATCAGAATTAGAGGTAGCCATAGATTTAACTACAAAATCAGAGAAGCGCATCTCGCCAAAGTGATTTTATAGCCTCCATGTACCCGATTTCTATGTTGTGTTTTGTTGTTAATACCAATAGCATGCATAAAGATGTTTACCATATCACCATAGAACATTGCTTTTGATAATTTGTTCCATTTTTCTGCTTATTGCTCTTCATCTTATACTGATTTTTTTTTCAGCTGGAAAGGTTTACTTCTTTCCAATTGTTATTGCTTAAAAATTTTTTCAGTCTGAGGTTTTTTGCTCAACGTTCGCCATGCTTTGGAATTTCTACTGTGTGATCAGAATAAAAAGCAGTTGCATTGCTGCTTAATACGCCCACTTCACTGATATCTTCTGTAAATTATAAAAGTAACAACATATCATTCCTCGATAATCTGCATTGATTGGTATCTCTTTAGATTCACTAGTTTCTAAGGATGGAATTAAAAACCAGCCCCCTTATTCTGTAACTCGCTAAAGCTAAATCTCTATCGCTTAAAATTTATAAAGTCGATTTATCAATTTTTGTATACGAATGCAATTTTGCAACGTCTATTGCTAAATTAGGCAATTTCTTAAAAATTTAATCTAGCGAAATTTTAGTATTTTATGTCATCGCCAAAAATGTTTAATATTGTGTTTATTCAGCATTTTAGCGATAGAGATTTAGCTTTAGCCATAAAGATACATAACATAGAGATAAACCAGACTTCTTTGATGAAATATTCCATAGATATTAGAGATATTGTGAAACTTGCAAATTATTTAAAAACTGCTCTTTCATCCCTCAACAATAATGTGAATAATTTGCGACTGTAGTCATCTTTAAATATTTAGACGTCACGTAACTAGCAATACTCATAATCATGAGATTACATTCTGCTTGCAGGGCTTTCAAGAAAACTGATGCTATCCATTCACCAGATACGTTGAATCAAATACCATTTAATTTATGTACCGTTGGCATATCTTTAGAAAAGTAGTATTCTACTGAATTGCATTCGGTGTTCTAAAAGCAAAAAATAAAAAATACATTATAAAGTAAAGCACTGATACTATTAAAAATCAGATTAAATTTTTTCTCTCAGGTCGATGAATACGAATTGAAAATAATTTTACTCAAAAGCAAATTTGAAACAAAAAATTTAAGTTTATAGCTAGATAATATCGCATATGCACTTCAAAAGTGGCTTAACTCAAAAAGGTGGTTTTTTCAGAAAACTAGTTTTAAAGTTTCAACCAAGTTTCACATCTTTATGGGGGAAAAAGAAAGAAATAATCTAGTAGATATTTCTATGATCTTCTT